>ARYC01003539.1:0-38815 GCA_000711775.1 Oxytricha trifallax
TTATTTGATCATTGAGTGATTCCATCTTTGTTCCTCTTACTATCAATGAATTTCAAATTATAACTTAAAGACTTCTGGATCCTATTGTTTAAAATCTTACTATTAAATATGGGTATCTTATAGGAGGTCAACCCCGCAAAGATACGTGGAGAAAGTTTGCAGAAGCTGTAACAAACTGCAGAGATTGAGCTCCATTTTTATCAACTTAGTTCCATTAAATTAGTACTAAATTTGTTTAAATTTAATTAGTACTGGTACTAAATTCGTTTAATTTTAATTGGTACCAATTTAATAGTACCAAAATTTAATTAGTACCTAGTTTTAAACTAATGAGGATTTAATGTAAAAGTTCCAATATGGTTCAAAACCTAATTAGTACCAGTACCAACATGAATTTTATCTATGTTGGTACCAAAATTAAAAATATTAAGCATGAATTTAGAAAATTTATAGTTATAAACTTAGTATAAATATGATGTCTAACGCCTAAGAAGCAACCATTGTTGTTGCAGTACCAACTCCTATACAAAGTTACTATAACAAGAGAGGTTATTAAAGCTTTATAATAGAAATTTAAATTTGAATTTAAACATGGCGGCTAACTTAAATCGCAAAGCAGTCTCTCTTGGCAGTGGTAATCTTAGCTAAACTTTGGATAAACTAAGAAGCCAGAGATCATATACATTGAAAAGGAGCCAGAGCTTAAAGCTCTTGAGTTTGAATCAGAGGTGTTTGTTCTAGAAATAAATATCAGGAAGCAGAGAGCAGAGATAAGTATTTAAACGCTAATCGAAGATGTTGAGGAGTTAAAAGAACATCTCCCACTAGAAAAGATTAAAGAATTCTAATGTCATGAATGCTAAAATTTCTTCTCAACTGATTCGAGCTTGAAGAGGCACATCAAAGAGATGCACTCTGGGAGAGATAAGATATATTTTAAGCACGAAAAGGTCGATGGCAGGTATTAGTGCACGACTTGCATGAAGTCTTACACTCACTCAGCTAAAGTTAAAAGACACATGCAAAAATATCATTTAAGTGAGTTTTTAATGCAAGATAAAGAAACATAAAATTATACCAGCCAAGAGAAAGTCCAATACTATAGAGTCTTAAAGAGAGCAGGAAGAGAGACTTAAGAAGCAGAAACGTTTTGAGTCAATGAACCAACCAGTTAATGAATTATATATATCATGCTTGTAAGAGAGAGCTATGTATATACCTGCATTAAATGCAGCAGATCTCAGTTTTTGCATTGACAACTATTTACATATTAATGTGCCTAACAAGGCAAAACTCATAGTAGTTGATGAGTATGCTTATAAAGTATATCCTTTCAAATATCTTATTAGGAACGAGCAGTATCAAAATGAGTTTGCCAATGAATACATAATACTAAGAGAGGCTGATAAAAGGTAATGCAAGAACTTGCTTAAACTCGATAGAGTTATTCTTGGACATGGTTTTATTGCACTACGACTTAAGAAATTTGAAATGACTCTAAGAGATTATCTCTACCATAATAGATACCCAGATGACTTGAATGAGATACTCACGGAAATGATCAAGGGTGTGAAAGAGCTGCATGATCTAGGGTATGTTCATAGAGATTTGAAGCCAGAAAATGTAATGCTAAATCTCTGTCCTTTCGAAATAGTAGTCATTGATTTCAATAGAGCAATAAGGTAAGAAATAGTGACTTTAGCTAAAGTGCTAGGCACACCTGGGTACTTCCCAATAAGAGAGAAGTGGACTAATAGCTCTGTTTAGTGGGATGTCTGGGCGGTAGCAGCAATTATTTTAGAGTGCGATATGGAAAGTATGTCGTACTTCGGAACAAAGCAAGAAAAGTAATCAATAAGCATGGCTGTTAAACATATAGAGCAAGAAGATGTATGCACTTAGATTAAGAAAATGGTTGAGATGATCATAGTAAGAGCTCCAGCATATCCAAGATCATCATTAGAAGATATACTTGAAACATTAAAGAGAGCTAAGTTCAAGAGATACCATAAAGATAAGCAGATAAAATTTGTTTGAATTAATGACATTTATACTCATTAAATATACATTAAATTCGCATCAAACCTGCGTTTTCTCTACTAACCCCAATAAGACCCCAACTATACCCTACAAATCAAAGCACTTATAAACCTCACTAAGTGTTTGGGTTTGATAATACTGTTGTATCAGAAGATACAACTTGTAAAAAACACTCACTTTTGAGTCAAAATTTTTAAAATATGGGTGATAGCAGAAATCATCAATGTACGAAGAATATGGTTTGGACAAGAATGAAATAAGTCTAGCGTAAAATAAAATATCCAAAGAGAAAAGTTAAGTATTAAGACTTATTTCATTCTTGTCCAAACCATATTCTTCGTACATTGATGATTTCTGCTATCACCCATATTTTAAAAATTTTGACTCAAAAGTGAGTGTTTTTTACAAGTTGTACCTTCTGATATACAGTATATACTGTGGGAGCCGGAGCAACTGTAAAGCACGAATATCACGAATATCTTCAGAACCTCACGAAAGACACTAAAAATGTGCCGAAATGCAATAGCTACCGAATTAACAATCTATTCAACTCAAACTCAGATTACGGTGATAGAGAACGAGAAATATTGTATGTATGAGACTGCGGGAAGAGGGAGGTTGAAGAAAATTCATAATACTATTGGATTAAACAATATTAATTATCTAATGCTCAAGCCCTGATTATCATTATATATCACTCTTGACTTTTGATTAATTTTAGATTTGACTTATAAAACGATAATTTTACCTTATATTCTTATCAAAATTAGGATAAGCAAGTGCTTTAATTTATAATTTAAAACAATAAATATCATGGTATAAGCAATTATCAGCTTGACTTAATAGATATTTCATACTTATAAGACACTAATAATTCATTTTATTATTAAAACTTAGTATAATAGTGATTTGAATAAATAGAAATAAATTAATAATAATAATAAGATCACATTGAGGTCTCTAGGAACCCCCGATCTAAATTGCTTTTTTGTGCAAATAAGGGACAAGCCCTTTTAGTTAAGTGGAGATTCTCTCCTGTATACTGAGTCTTCATCTTCTTCTGTTGTTGTTTCTTTTCTTTCCTCCTCTTCTTTTCATTTTTCTCTGGTTTCCTCTTCTCTTGCCTCCTTTTCTGGGTTTAGAGTGAAAGATTTTGACTGTTTCTCCTTAGTCTTTGAATTTAAATTGTGTGTCAAAGTGCTTGACATTGATTGAAAATTTAAGCTCTTTGGAGGCGATAAATTATTTACATCTTGTGGTGATGAGTTGAACAAAGTCACTCTTCAAGAAGTATGTGTGTTTTTGGAGACATTTCATGTAAATTTCTACTCTGTTCAAGTGTTGGTGGTAGTCTGCGGAAACTGATATGCAGCTAAGTTCGCTAGCTGTGATATTCTTCAATAGGATCACTGTTAGTAGTCTGAAGAATTCTATCGCTCTCTTTTTGGTCTCGTCCATTGAGCCTGTTTTCTCTCTTATGGTGGCTCCTAATTCCTTATCATCCATGTTTAACCATGGTAGTAAGTTTTCTTTAGTAATTTTCTTTAGCATAGCATTGATGACTGTAGAGAAATCTTAGAATTTCTCATAGTGAGGTGTGTTAATGGTGTTGAGCCAGATTGAGATGCATGATTCTCTTGTGTCAAATCTCTCTATTAGTTGTGCCTTGGTAATAGTCTGCTTATCTTTATAGTTATTGATTTAATAATTATAACCTTGTTCTTAATTTTTTTTATTTAATACTAAATTTTAATGTTAACCTTTTAATTATTAATTTGCTATTTAGTACTATATTTTCCCGATGACGTATTTTACGTTTGCGTCCTCGCAAAGTTTTTGGACGTGATTCCTGAGTCCTTCCGAGTATTCGGATTAACTATCTATTTATTAGGTATGTTGGCTAGAGCTCTTATCAAGTGAGTCTTCTTAGTCATAAGCGTTGTATTCTTGTTTTTCTTCCTCTGAACTCCAGTCATCTCCGTTTTCAGAGAAGATTACCTTTTTTGTTATAAGGTTTTGGTTTCTGTTGGATTCATTTAAGGTTGTTTTCGTATTCTAGGTACTTTTTTTCATAGTCTTCTAGCTCTTTTTGGTGTTAACTATCTCTGATCACATAGTGGTCATTTTGAGCGACTTCTTGAGGTGGTGAAGCTGGTTTTTCAATCTCAGCTACCTCTGTTTAAATAGTTTGAGGTCTGATAAATCGATTGTTTATAGCCGCTAGTCTAAGCATTTGAAAAAGTTATTGAGTCCAAAGTTAGACTTGGTCGTCTTTGTTCTCCTGTTCGTATTGGAGCTTAGTAAGGTGGATCTGGAATTGATTAAGTAGGTTGTATCCTTTCCTTATGAGCTTTCTAGCTATGAACGTTAAGATTTCTAGCATGTGTAGTCCCCACTGTTCTCTGTTGTTTTTGATGATATCTATTGTATATTATGCTAGGTGATGTGTCTAATTATTTTCCACATCTCCCTATATGATATCTCTTTATATTTTACTCAGTATACCCATTCTGTGTTTCTTATTTTTTATATATTTTTTATAGAAATAAATTAATTCAATTAATTTATATTAGACTGCTTGAAGAAAGCATGCTTATGGAAATGTAAACTGTTATTTTATGAACATCCCCAACTTTTCTGCCTAATGTGGTTAATTTTAATTTTATCAGTAGCAAGGAGTTTAATCTGACAAATGAAACTTATCGACAAATAAATAAACAAGAGCTTCATTTAATTGTTAATGGAAGTTCTCTTTGAGTCTTCATATTTAAAATAAATATTTTATTGATTTAGCTCCAAAATGTAAAAGTAAATAATTAATAAACTTCTAATCTCACTAAAAAATTGTGAATTTCAATCAAATTACTATTATATGAAATTTATTAATTAATGCTTTCGGAAATAAAAAATGAGCATTTATCAAGGATTAATCTAGTTATATCTATCTGCTTGCTTTATGCCTCAGTGCCTTAAAGCTTCTAATAATAATAATAATAATAATAATAATAATAATAATAATAATAATAATAATAATAATAATAATAATAATAATAATAATAATAATAATATCTTCCTCAGTTAATAACGCCAGGAATAGGCTTTAAAAGTATAAAAATAATAAAGTAAATATCATGGTGCTATATTATTTGGATATTTTCGATATAATTAATCTGCAAAGAAATTAACATAGAACAGAGTTTCCTTTGTATATTATGGGGAATATGCCCTGAATTAGGCAGAAATAGTTAATTTATACCTTAAATTGTCATCAAAATAGTTTATTTAATATTTTATTCGCATTTATAATCTTGATTGCTATATCATTCAGTAAATTGCATTTTAAATTATTAATTAAATGATAACCTCCAATAATATTAAAAACGAGTAATAGTATTTTAATTTATGAGATTTCTGATGAATTTATAATAAAATACCTTCGATTTCTTTGATAAGAAATAATATAATTAATCATCAATTGTGTCAACATTAATACATTGCCACTTTGTATTGGACATTCTTTTATCAATCAATTTTATATATTTGAATATCACCAAAGTCATTTTCATAGTAAAATAATATTATTTCTTATCAACAAATTTAATAAGTATCCATTGTTTATTTATATTATATAGAAGGTTATTTTAAAGAAATTAACGGAAACCATTTATCATATATGTTTGAATTTTAATTAGTTTTGCGTTAATTAAACATAAAAAACTATCAATCTAACTATTATTTATGATTTTGCATCGATGTGTTAGAATTGATATTCAATTATTATTATGACAATAGATAAGATATAAGATATATATTATATTATAATTATTTGGAGACGACTTAATTATATTTTAAAAGATATTATTCCAATATTAGATTTGAATACTAATTTTTAATAAGAAATTGATTTATTTAATGGCAAAAATGACTAATGTTGTATGAATTATTCAAAATAAAGATATCACTTTTTACAGAAAAACATTAGGATTATCATTGAAAAAACTTTGAATTTTTGCAAAATTAAATACAACAACTACTAATTCAGCAGCAACTACAACAGTAACAACAACAACTTTCAAGTCAAACTCCAATATTTCAAACTAAACTATATCAGAAAAATTCAAACTGCCAATAAATTGGAGCGCCTGTACTTTTTACTAGAGATTAAAATTCCTAGGAGATTCTGTGTTAGGAATAATTAATGAAGGTCTAATCAGACAGATTCAAACCCTCAATCAAAAATAGTCTTGTGATCAAATAATTAATTATCAAACATTAAAGTAAATAATTTCTCAAATTTAATAGATAATCAAAATTATTAAAAATCAAACTACCCAAAATTAATTTAATTGTGCATTGTTTTAATTTAATAAAATTATGGGAATAATTTTAAGCTATATATTATTTCTTTATTTAAATACAAATGTCTACAAAAATTATGAAAATATTTAAATAATCAACACAAAGAAGATAGATAGATAGTTTTAAATAAAAAAAATATAATTTATATATATTCTATGCTAAAAAAGTGTCAAACAATCATAATTAACAAGATTTTAGAATTTATAAATTTATTAACTAATAACTCTTGTTTAGAAATAATTTATAAGAATGGGTTTGGCTTGTGAAGATATCATTCTGTTCAAAATTTAAATTAACATAAATTTTATTTTAAGATTGAAAATGTTTTATTATGATTTATGCTTAAAAATACAATTAAAACCTAGATATTTCACAGTTATAGGTTTTAATTATTCACAATCTATAGGTGGCTATTTGTTACTTTTAAATTTTGATGATTGTTCTTTTTAAACTAGAATACCATAATTTATAATAAAAATCACTTGAAAAATTAAAAAGTCTATAAAGCTAGAGAATAAAAAATTTTGATTTCTTAAAATTCACTAATTTACCTTTATATCACTTTTATAAAATATTTTTTCAAAATAAACTAATAGCAACATTTAATGTAAAAGATAAATACTCTTTTCTTGATTAACTTTTTCCACAAGTGAGGAGTGTGTAAGAGGTATTCAAACATAACTTATTGACAATACTTGAGAAAATTCATTTTAATATAATTATCTGCTGCTTTCTGTATCCATCATATTTTATTAATAATGAACTTAAGCAATATAATCACAAGTTAAAAACATATAATTAATTTCTCTAAATTGTTTTCAGCCAATATCCTGAAGTGAAATCAATAAGTTAGCAGAATAAAATGGAGGAAGGAAGCTAAATTATTAATGATTTAAGGAATGCAGAAGCTGACAGCAATCATATTCAACTTTCCTATAATGACATTTTACCAAAGAAATTCAACTTTCTCAATTTTTTACCATAATTAATGTAAATATATTTACCTACCAATTTAATTTGGCCAAAATAATCTTGAACACTGATTTTTAATTTGCTGATCTTCTTTAAAATAATTCTTCTATTCAGAATAACATAATAAATATAGCAAGAATTTAGTTTTTAATTGTAAGATAAATTAAATTCTAACATTTCTCATTAATTTGGGTCTAGAATAATAGAATAATATATTATGACAGTCATTTTAAAGTAATTAAAATTTATTAGAACTATACTACTTTGTGTTGTGTAAGCTTAAACTATATAATATATCCAATCTGTTATTTTAATGAAATAGTTATTAATTTGTAGATGAAAGTATGTATATGAACTTAGTAATTTAATAATAATCAATTTTGAATGGTTTTATTAACATTATATCGGTAATTAATTTCAATTCAATTATTTAATTTGATGTCTCACTCATAGATTAAATTGCCATAAAATCTATTTTTATCAATTAATAATAGTCTGTTTGTTGGTAATAATGATAGAGTGATATCAAATAAATTTTTAAGAATTCTATTTAAATTATATTTTTATTCTCTTAGATATAATCTATTTATGAATAAGATTTTTACAAATACTAGTTTAAAAACAGAGTATTATTTATCACAATAAAGTAGCAATTTAACTTAAAATGAGATTTGTAATGGGAAATTTTTTAAAAAAAGATATGAATAAGGGAGATTTAAATAAAAGCTCAATATTTATTTAACTATTAGACAAAATAAAATAAGTTTAATTAGAAATTTTATTAAAATTTATTTTAAAATAGAAAAAGAATTAAGATTTTTCTGATTGAGCATAATTTCAACACATATCAGAGTAATAGTGCTAAAATATAAATAGATGAAAATTAAAATTAAGCAAACCTTAAATATATATATTACGTCTAGATCAGAAAGTAGAGATTTGGTTATACTGGTTTTATCTTTTTGCCAAAGTCCCTGCTAGCATATTTGTGTAAAAGATTTTAATAATAAATGTTTATATATTAGATATAGCTCATCTTGAAACTCTCTATGTATAATTGACGAATTCATTGAGAAAGTTTAACATTTATAGTGATTTATCAGGGAATCTTTCCTGATCAGGCATTCATCACATTTGCTGCTAATTATAATTTTCTACTCATCACTATTTTTCTGGCCCTAATTTGTTGGCTAAGATCTAATTGAAAAAGATGTTTCTGATTCATCCTCATTAAATTTACCTTTAATTACCTTTTTATAATATTTTTCTTAATTGAAAATATTTTTACAGATTAAGCATTCTCATTTAGGCGGCACAACCTTCTAATAGATTTAATACTAATTTTAAAGGATTTCTTGCCACCGAACTCAGAGATTCGAAGATCCGGGAGATGGAAAATAATCTGTGCTATAGCATCTAAAATCTTTAGTTGGTAACTACATTGATGATAAGTAGCTTCAACATTGTTATTTATGGTTTTTGAGTATTACATTTGGAAAAATAAATATACCAGGTACTTCGAAGAAGTTCAGATGTAGGATGTAGAAATTTGAAAGAGTAGATAGATTTTGATGATGATCAGAGTGATTTAACATTTTTATTTACTATGAAGCAAGCAAAAGCTATTCACAAAGAACTATGAAATTGAAGAGTTAATAATGATAGTCACTATGATTTTGTTAATGATCACGGTAACTACAATGATAATAACCACGCAACTCAATAGAACAGTTTATTCTGTTTATTTTAAATTAATTTGGTTAATTATAAATACATCCTATATTAAATAGAAGTTGATGAATACATAATTATTAAATAAGTATATTTAATTATCAATAATGATACAATTTAAAACACTATAGTAATTTCCAAGTTACTTTTTTATTAGTAAATTAATTAAAATACTGGAGCAAATAACAAATATCTTACAGTAGAACTGTTTATTTTATTTTAATCATAGTAAAATATAAAATTATAGTACTTTTTGTTAAATGTTAATAAATAATTGATAACTATATATCATTTATGTTTTATTATATTAGTTTGAACACTATTAATATAATTTTAAATCATGAATAGTAACTTAAGTTGCATAAATGTAACAAATATATTAAAACAAATAAATTTAATAATTAATTTAAAAATATCCTCTCACGAATTTCCTTTATTTATTTAATTTCTTTGTGCAAAGAAGTCATATTAGAGCTGATTAATACCAGAGTTGATGGAATTTTCATTAACTTGAGAAGCAAACAAGTGCAGCATGCTCATTAAACTGCATTAGGTTCATCTCCTTCCTAATTAGAAAGAGCACTCCATCTTAAAAAAATTCGTCAGTTAATAAGAAAATCTTGCTAGCAACTTACAATACAACTTAGAGGAGAGCAGTCAGGCAAGAGAGCAACAGTCTCAGTAGATTTACAGTTTTTACTGATATTGAATTGAGTGTAAAAATAGTTTGGGGTGAGAATATTGTACTCAAGGTGATATCTAAATGATTCTGTTGAGGGCCTGAAATCTTGCACCTCACTTGTCTCGACTTCTACAACACTAGTCTGAGTCGAATATTCCATCTACCTGTTTTTATGGAAAATCGGGGTGTCACTATGAAGTATAATTCGAAGATTTGCCCATAACATCGTTTGAAATTCTGTAAGTAAAAAATTCCCGAATAATTCATGTCAAGACCAACCTCTAACTGAAGAATAAGTTAGGGAAAGAGAGAAAGGATAACTACTTTTAAATGAGGGCGTTACTGAGAGCATTGAGCCATAAAATCTGGAGGGATGACAATAAAAATTACAGAAGTGAATGGCAAGGTTTACTTTCTGTAAGGATTTATAGATGGTTCAGGTGACTTCAAAAGACATGTCAATGAAGGCAGCAGTTTTGCCTCGATAATTATAAATTATAACAAAGACTGAAATTAGTTACAAGTGACTAGTTATTAGCTCTTAAATTACAATAATTTAAAAAGTATTGTCTTTAATAGTAGTAAATGGTCAATCAAAAAATAGAAACTTTCAAAAGTCTATGATATAATCATAACTTAATAGCTAAAATGAGAAGATAAGATCACTGTGGCTCTTTAAAAGGATATATATATTTATAAATTTACAAGCTTAAGAACTAGTTGAATGCAAATTATAATCAAAGCAACTTATTGTGTAATTAAATTAAGTTGTAAATTTATAATAAGTTTTTGTTTAATTTATATTTATAATTTTAAATTTTTGACCTATAATAATCAAATATTATTAAATTAGATAGAAACTTGTTCTGAGGTCGGAATGTAACGAATCCTCCCCAAGTCTATCTAGAACTCTCTCCCCAATCTAGCCCATAAGGGTTAGCAAAGGGACCGCTGCTAGGAAACTGGCAGCGAATCTTCTGATGAACACATGATCATAGAAGACAGTTAATACGTTTCTAAATTCTACAGAAACTACAAAGGTTCCGGTTCAGATTCTTCCTAGGACATGGACGACAGATACTACTAAATACTAAGCAAGAAAAATACCAACAACCTAGACCCAACCCTCGATTTAAGTTAGTAAATAACTTAAACATAATTCAACAAGTTCAGCTACAAACAGATTCTAATCAATGATGAACAGTTCTAAAATCATCAACAGGATCTTCATTCTTTTGCCTAAAACTTCCTAGCAAGAACTACAAGAACACCTAACCTTAACTCAAACCCAGAAGATGACTGGACCTCTGATGAAGAAGAGGATGAGGACGAGGAAGAAGCATACTTAGCCTTCGAGAGAGAACAACTTTACTACAAAATGAGATACTACAGAGATCTCAAACTGTCCCGTAAGAAAAAGAGAAAAGCTTTCAAACCCAACACCCAGAGACTCCTAAACCAAAACTCCATAGTTGACCCCATTGAAAAGGACATAGTACTCCCCTAACTATAAAATACCGAGATACTACAAACATCTCAAAAGGATTGCAAGCTAATAACATCACACGAGTACAAACCACGGTTCTTCAATTCTAATAAAACCAACTCAATCAACTATGAACCTAAAAATCCTCCAAACCAATAACCTAGTCACGGTCCTACAATTCCTCCATACCTAACAAAGATATTAGATGAATCACTTCAACTAACTTCAAAGATATGCGAAGAATCACCCAAATAATAAGACTAGGTAATACCACAGGTACTAAATACCCCAAACTTAGTAGAGGTTCTAAATAGGGAAGATGGCATCAGAAACTCCAACAGAACAGAAACTGCTCAGAATCTGATTAAAGATTCAATAGAAGACATAAGTCTCATACACATACTTATGTACTAAGGAATTAAACCTGACATCCTACTGGAAACTAATAGAGTCAAATCAGTTTTAATGGAAAGTAACATGTTCCGGACGATGGAACAAGACATCAGATTTAAACTCCTTCAAAGACTAATAGACTCAAAAGATAATATCTCAGACCCAAAGTTAGAAAAATGGGAGATCTAACTACTTAATCAACTTAGCCCCATCTACTAAGGAGAGTTACTCCTAAAAAGCTTTTAAGAGAGAGTACTTCTCACCAACGACAAAAAACAAAGTTCACAAGAAAAATTCAATGTTGGTATATCAATTCCAAAATTTAAACAGCCTTCCTTTCAGACAAAGAAAAGACAAAGAAAGGAAAACAAAAAGAAAAAGAAATGGCTTCAGAAGATGACAGAAAGACAAAAATTAAGAATTTTTAGTGAAATTAGTTAATGCTCAAATTAACTATCAATTGAACTTATAAAAGGGCTTGACCCTTACATATATTAAACATATTTAAGATCGGGGGTCCCCAGAGACCTCAATATGATCACATTATTATTATTATTATTATAATAATCAAGTTATTTATGTTTATTAATTTAGTCAAGAATATTTAGATTGATTCAAAAATTATAGGAATATATTAGCTAGGTATTATAATTATAATAAAGAACGCTAAAATTTTACAATTTCAATCAAAAAAAATCATTATAAGTATTAATAATGAAAGTAGACATTCTTAAGCACAGAATATCATAAACAGTTTCATTAAACTGATAAAAAACTCACTACTCAATAGTAATTTATATATGATTCTTAAATTCATTATTTGCATATTTAGATATCATATCAAAAGTTAGAAGCGATGTTTGAAAATCAATTAGTTTGTTAAAAAAAAGAACTGATATTTTGACTTTAAGAGTAGATTAGAAATGAGTAAAAGAATTGGTGAAAGCAGTAAAAAATGATAAATCAGATAAGGCAACTCCTCTTTTAATTTATGTTAATTGAGTCATATTGATGTGATGAAACTGTTCAATGTTATCAATCTATCAATATTAAATTAATTTAAATTTTTACAGGTTAGTTTTATTAATTTAATATATACGCTTATTGTCTATAAGTATTTTATAAGCCTCCCCCCATATTTTAATAAATAATTACATATTTTGTAGAAATAAATTCAGTTTAATTCTCTAATCATATTTTTAATTACTTGATTTAAATATAGGAATAACTCTTGCTTCTACTCAAAAATTATACAATTTTATTATAAAATTAGTTTTATCAATACATTCCTAAATTTTCAACGACATGGTTTAGTATATTAATATATAAGTTTATCTTTTGTCTCTTTCATTAGATCTTTCAAATAATTAATATAATAATAACTTACCCACCATTACTTTGATTAAGGTTAATATCATAATCAACGCTATGACACCAAGTATATCTTGTAGCTGTTGCAATTTCCTCCCAATATCAACTTTTCACCTTAAAAACTAATCATTAATCACGAACATAGATGCATCTTTGAAGTAAATAATACTACAGTTTTTAAAAACAGTTCTGATGATTCTTTATTTTTAATCAATTCCTATAATTAAGTATCAATTAAAAGAGTCTATTCTTTCATTTTAATTAATTATTAATCCAAATATTTTTATAACTATATTCAGAAAATTTGCAGGAAAATATAATTTATAGGATATTATAGGGTTGATTTGAAAATCACAGATGCGCCTAATTTCACATGCTTCAGTAGGACATTTTCATAGTTGGTCTTTGCAGAAGAATTATTGCTTCACTTTTTTCCCTAACTAATTATTAATTAAATAGCATTTTAATTATTATCCATAATTTATTTGATTCTTTTTTATAAACCTTAATATAAATAATATTTATAAAATAGAAATATCCCGATTATAGAGAGGAATGTAGAAGCATTTTCATCTAAGCAACCTTTTATTTTCATTAGACTGCATGCATCTAGTTGAATAATTCTATCATTTATAATTGCCTCTACTTATTCATATCAGTCAGAGTTGATTGAATCACACTACTAAATATAATTAAATATATTTGATTGATTTGAGTATTCCTTGAAACTAGATAAAAAGCGCATGAATAAATCACGCAATCCCACCACAAATAAAACAGATCCTAGTTTCAACTTAATATATCCAGAATAATTGAACGACATTCCTCTACTGTAGCTCCAGTCAACAATCAGAAGCTTGCCTTGAGTTATCAACAAAACTATTAAAAACATTTAAAACCTTTTGAGTTGCTGCTTCATCGCAACAGCAAGTCCTTGCACAATTCATTCAGTGGCAGCAATGACAGTTTGTATACAAACTATAATCAACTGACTTATTTCAATAAAGAGTAATAGAAGTATAGAAAAACCTCCAAGTTAAGAACCAGACTAATCATTTGTAACTGGTCAGTATATTAGCATCAAGCAGAAATGAGTATTTTTTAAGTAAAATATTCAAAATATTTATTTAGTTTACTTCTTTTGAAATAGAGTCGAAGACGATAGCTAATCAATGAAAGAGTTACAAATACGCAGATTAAATGGCAATTATGTGAATAGAAGATGAGTAAGCAACAGAGTATCCAAGCAAGAGTAAATACTGGAAATATAAGAATAAACGCTTTTGCTGACAGTTAAACTCACTAACACATCATTTATCGATGAAGAAGGGCTTAAGAATTTGCTTAAATATTTTTAATATTTAAGTGAATTAATTAAATTATTGGTGAAGGAAATAATGAATCAAATGCTTTGCTTACTCGTAGACATAAGACACAGCTGGCTATTCAGAAGTGCAGCTAGTTGAAGACTAAGATAGTAACAGCATGTAAGACAAAAACAAATGAAAAATATATTAAAACTCAAGTTTAAATGCCTGATTTAGCGAAAAAATGTCATTTATAACTGAAATCAATGAATAAATAAGGCTAAATTAATATTAATTAATGTGCATTTATATTTTTATAATATTTTATGTTGAATTATATGAATTGAGTAATGGTAAAATACAAAGAACACAGGAATTATAGGAGATTTAGAGATATTAATTTAAATTTATATATCTTTGAAAGTTTCTTGAGGAATAATGAAACCAGTCGGCAAATTTAAAATTAAAATAAGTATATCATTTTAATCTAATATTTTATTAATATTTTGTTTGTTTATTATATGTACATAAACAAGTCTATCTATATAAAGTATAATTAGCTCTTTGCGGACATATATAATTGTAAAGATTGACTTAATTTCTAATACATCGTAGGTATTGACTAAAAATACTAAAATTATTATGTATATTAGATTTAATATCTCTCCAAGATATTAAACTGCTTTTCAATTTTCAATTTATAATAAAATTCTAATACTATAATTATTATTGTAATTGTTGTTGTTAAAGATGTCAATCTGATCTCCAAAAATATTAACAAGAAGACTAAGAGGCGAACACTAAAAAAGAGATCAGACTTTGGTGGTTGGCACGTTGACCGGTTCATGCAAGGGACATCCCTCCATAGGATACCCGTGACAAAGGCCGCACCCAGGCTGAGACTGGGTCTGAGAGGCAAGTCAAAACGTGGGACTAGATGACAAGGGACAAAAACCTATAAGCACTCTATGAGAAGCATATAGGTCCAAACGGCCAAAGTAGCTCCCCAAGCCGAAGAAGTATCGGATACAAAAGACGCAAAAGACATGTAATTTAGGCAATAAATATCCACAAGAAATGATTCAAACTAACAGACCCCCCCCAAATATCTGCAATCTGAATCATAGAATTTTTTTCGCAATTTTTTTCAGAAATCGGACCATAAATCTTAAAAATAAATCGGATAAAATTTTGAAGTAAAAAAATATCTGATTTATAAATCAAATATTTTCCACCAAACATTACTAAAAATAATAAAAATAAAACATATATAATAATATCATAAATTATAACAACAGTCAAAATGAATAAATATAAGCAAAAGAAATTATAAGATATATTTAAAAATATGTTGTTAAAATACAATAAATTTAAATATTAATAATTTAGTTATTTTATAATTTTAGGGACAATTACATCTTTCAGATTTGAATAAAAATATTATGGAATATTTTTTATTATAAGGTTGCGAAGGTTACATAGAAAATTCGAGTATTAAATATAGTAATTAGTAATAATTAACCATATTTAAAGATACTAGAGAATTATAACAGTATGTTATAGTAATACTAAACAGTAATCTATATTAGAATAATATTATTCATAATAAAATTATAATGTATAGTAAAATAATATTTAGCCCACATTTCTTAACTGTAAACATTAAAATTAATAATTGTTAAGTAGAAGAGGAATTATGCTACTACACAATTAATGTGTTATTATCGGCTGTAAATTTAAATAAGTATTCCTCATTAAAAAATAAATCTCATACTCACAAGGTTTATTTAAAAATAGCTCTATTAAATATTAACAAGATCTGATATAAAAAAACAACTGATACATTTAGTTTACTGAATTACGACTAATAAAGTGAATTTCTTTTAAAACAAATTTATTTTTACTCAATCTTATTAATTTCTAAAATTTTTTTAGTTGATAGGTACATCTTCTAAAAGATTAATATATATATAACTATAATCATCAATTTTGTAATTATAAAATTTTTATTTTTTATTATTACAATTAAATTTTGGTACTAGTTTATGCTTATGAGTATTGATATTTAAGTTCAGTGGATTCAATTTAAATTATAGTTTTTTTATAAAAGATAATACTGGGTAAGTTTGTATTTACTAAGACATTATGTTACTTTTTTACTATTTTGAATTTAGATAGAAACTTAAAATCTTAAGAATAATTTTTTTTTTCCCAATGTATTTATAAAAAAAAGTTTAAATATTAACTGTTAATTCGAATTAACTATTATTGAAATGCTTTTTAACTTTTAGAGTTCACTTTTTTAAACTATAGAAAAATAAAAAATAACTATGATTCCTTTTGACTAGCATATTATTCTATAAAGAATAGGCTAAATAATAATTTAAATTAAAATATTCATTTATTTCTAGAAGATTTAATTAGAAAATTTATTGATTAATAATAGTATATTTATAATTCATTATTTCTTAAAAAACATACTTTATTTCATCAATATCAGCAAATTTGGTAAAACTAGTTTTATAAGAATATTTAAAATATTTGCCAAATATTTTTGAAATAATTTAATAAATTTTAGTTAGTAAATTAATTAAATTATATATGATTATGTATGCGGACAGCACTATTTAAAATTTAAAACAATGTTTGATATTCATATCATATCATACATTTATTTACTACAGCCGGAAGTCGATTCAATAGGGTCATTTTAAATTATATAATTTATAAATTGTTATGTAATAAACTTATACTTATTAGTGTAAGAATATTTATCTATTGCAGCTTCAGTGAATGAACATTAATAAAGATCATGATTAATTATATAATTAATTTAATAAAATTTTGAGAAAAAAAAGGATAAGAATTTATGTTTATTAATGATACAATGAAATATGTCTTATATCATTTAATACAATATATTAAAAAAATTAAAACAGCAACAGTTCTAATATTTTTATTTGAATGATTTAGAATATAATACATAAAAATTTTAAATTTATATAATTATTAATATCTGAAGTATTTTGCTAAAGATGATTTCTATCAAATTACAATATAATTTAAACTTTTATTATAATATTATGTGTTGTATTAATAGTTAATTAACATAAATATCTATTTTGCATAAAATCGGAAAATATTTCCAGATTTATTTTTATTGATAAAAATTTCTTGAAAAATTAATGATTTTTTTGTCATGATTTCTGAAAAAAATCGCGAAAAAAATTCTATGATTCGTATTGCAGATATTTGGGGGGTCTGTACTATTCTACTACTAAGTTACAATTGATTCATGAAGGGTGTTAAATTTCATTCTTAAATATATTATATTCCTTTAGACTTGCTCTACTTTGTTTTGAATCTAAACGCAGATTTATTTTATATATTTTTCATAAAACTATTCCTATTATTTTAACATTTTTAAATTGAATCTTTATCAATGCTTAGTTTTAATTTTATAATGATTAATATATATATATATAATATATATATATATATATATATATATATATATATATATATATATATATATATATATATCATTTAAATCTCATATATTTACATGTTTTTTAGTTAAATTTATAATTTTATTAATAATTTAGGTATTTCTATTACCTCGAGTTGCTCTTTATTTTTGAATGGATACCTTTAAATTTAATCTTCTGGAAATATTACGCTTAAAATAAAAGACACTTTTTGACTCATTATTTATAATAGGAAATCAATTAAGAATATAAAGACTTAATGTATTAATAAGTATTACTTTAGATCAGATGCATGTGGAGATATAGTACTCACTGAAAATGTAAGCAACAAAAATTAAATCCTTAATTTTTACTTTATAGTGGTCCTATCATGTTAAAACGCAGGTTTCTCTGGACTGATGCTTCACTAGTTGACAAAGTCAAGGGGCTAAGAAAACTTTAAAAATATTGACAATAAATTTGAAGATGATGAATTGCTTTTATAGAGATTTCTATTCTTGATTAGTATAATAATTATTCTAATTATATATTTTATAATCATAAATAATTCCCATCATTTTTATAAATGTAAAGTTTCTATTGTTCTTTTCTTTCATTAAGTCATTTTTTCTCACTCCTTTAACTGCTCTTGCTAAATGAGCTTTGTTTCTTTCCTGCGGTATCTTAGACTTTGACCTTCCACAACTTAATTTTTTTGCGGACAAAGTATTTACTTGATTTTGTAAGTTATACATTTTATTTATTTATTTAATTACGGGTATTATATATTATGAACTTTTTTGTATCCTTAAATGGTTATCTTTGCATTACTTTGTATTCTACTTTCCTATTACAACTATCTTTTAAATGCAATGATTTGATTTCTTCTTAATTATTTTAGATTGAAATAGGATTGTTGCTTTTCCACTTAGATTTGAATCAAGTAGTGGTTATCTTCATAGAAAATAGACTGTTATGGGTTGATTAATATCTTTTTATCAAGTTAATGCTGCTTTGATTTATTTATTTTAATGCTCTAATTAATAAATTTAATTATTATTATATTATTATGTTAAGGTGAAGTTAAATAATAATAAAATTGTTTATTAATTATTGGGAGATTATTTGGATAATATAATCAGTATTATCCTAGAGATGAAAGCCGTCTAGATTTTAGTCCTCTCCTCAATTAACTATTTTTGTATTATAAGTACTTCTTTGTTGAAAGTAGCCTATGAATTTGTACCTTAATTTTGATTGATTATTTCATGATTATAATTAAGATATTGGATTTATTCAAAAAATTTAGTCACAGTTGTTTTCTCCAAATCTTTATGAAAAAAATTCATGCCGTGAATAAACAATTTTTTATATATTTTAAGGGAGAATTTTATTCATATAAAAGTTCAAAAATCAATCTAGTAATTTAGTTTCTATAATCACAGACAAAACCCTTAAAGAGGTTTATAAGTGCTTTGATTTATAGGGAATCATGAAATATTTATGAAAAACTTAAATTATAAAGAATTAGATTAATAATTATGCGAATACTTATAATATAATAGAAAATGAAAATTTTCGATTAGCTATAATATTCTTCCTGAAATCATCATAAATGTATCCATCAGCATGGATGTACTCTTCTAGCCTGTGTCTTCCTGTTTCTTTCTGAGGTCTCGTCTATAACCACCGCTAACCCATAGTGTTGCTGGAAGAGTATTAAAAAAATAAAGATATAAAAATTGTAACTTACAAAAATATTGTGAATACACTGCTGCTCCGTCTTCATCTTAAAAGATTTCTATTTTAACTTTCAATTTTTTATTTTAAATTTGTCGATTTATTATAACTTATAATGATTATGAAAGGGGTAGGGGTTATTAATAGGTTTAAGGTTAAATGTAAATTAAATGTACTTAATTAAATCTCTCAGAATGAAGTTATGGATAATGTTCTAAAGGTCTGAAGTTTATTTTACTCATCCACTACTCTATCTACTCAATTCATATCTCTGATAGTGGGTTAGGTTTATATTTTTATTGACTCTGCCATTTATTTAATTGAGAAAGAGAGTGTAGTTTAATCTTTAAACTGCTTTATTCTTAGCTTAGTATCTATATCGCGCCTTGTAGAGTAATTATAGTAATGAGACATATTGTCATCAATTATTATTGCTGCTATACCCTACTTATCCATTTAAAAGTCTTTAATTTCCAGTGATCTCATTCTGGTTAAAAGCCTGGTGTTGCCATAACACTTCTAAGCCTTGATACTTTCACTCTTAAGGCTCTCTTGGAATAAATAATCGTCACTATTACAGGTGAGAAGTTCAACATTATGCTCATATTCTTGAAATCACTGTTTTAAATCTAACTCAATAAGCCCTTTGATTCCTTTTATAGTTTAGGTTGCTACTAATTATGATAAATTAAAAGTATAGTGAAGATTATAACAATTTGATTAACACAACTTAGAAAACTTTATAAACAATAAAGAAACAGGAATTCTTAAACAGCTTTATCATCTCTCGATTCATCCTCATATACAACTGAGATATCATGTTATAATCGCTTTTAGTTAGTCTCCACACCTGAAAGGTCAGTACAGGCCAACCTTTACTCTTATCAAGTGGAACAACTAAAAAATAATTTTTTAGATATGTTTTTGTAAATTACATTTTCTTTGAGTTTAACTGTTCCACTAAAGTCGCCATTAAAAGTATTCATTTAATCTTAATCAAGTTGTTAAAGTCTTCTATTTTATTTTTTAATTATCATGAACGCAGGCTATCTTTAATTTATTAGAACTATTTGAAATCTCTACGTGTTATTTCTAAGATTCAGAGTCTGAAAGATTAAAGATCTTTAGAAAGAAGAACAGCATTTAATCTAATTAATTATCTCACTTTTTAAACTTTGATTGAGTGATTAATTGATATAAGTTAGTAAACTCCATCTAAAATTTAACATCACTAAGGAAGTAAACGAAAGTATAATTTTGTAAGCTTATTGATGATCCTTGATAACTTTTTTGTCAAAGGAACAATTTAAACTTTGGTTGCTTTAGAGATAAGTATCTAAATCAATCTATGCAATACTTGAATTTTCTTGGATTAAATCTTGATCATGATTTTTGTGATTTCAAAGGCTAAGAGGTTACGTGCTATTCTGAAATTCTATGATTCTCTTGCTAGCTCAAGTTCTGCAACTTAAAGAGACTCTCTTGTTTTATTTTTTTAGCAATTTCAGTATAGTCACTTAATCTTAAACTTCTAATTCTTTCTTGTGGGCTTTTTAAAGTCTATTTTAAGAGAGTACACCTATAGCACTCAAGCATTCATATTTCTATCAGATTGTCATGTTAAGTATTCTGTAGGCTTAGCTTCCTTATGTACCATAAAATGCCTGTATTAAATAGAAACATGAGTGAGATCTCTCTCAAACTTCTTAAAAAATTTACTTTTTTCAACTTCCTCTTCTTATATTGAAATCTCATTTATAATTTTCTCCTCTTCTTCTGTTTCATAGCAATTACAAGCCATTTACTAGATATATTAATTCCTTTTTTTATAACAGATAGCTCAAGTTACAGTTCTGGTAGTTATTTATAAGAGTTCATCTTACAGCTATCACAAATCATTTTTGTTACCAAAGGTAAATCTCATTTATTTTGATAGAAGTGCTGTTGTTTTCTCAAATTTTAGCGGCCATATTTAATTTTGAATTTAAAATTATAAAGCTGCCTCTATAGCTCAGAGCTAATATAAGAGCTTTGAAGCCTTATAAGTAATGGGAAGGTTTTAACTGACTAGGGTAAGAGTTCCAAGGCACGTCAGCTCTGAATCTATTTAAGGAGGCTTCAATTATACAATAAATATTATGTTGTCTACAAAACGTATTAATTTAGAAAGTGCTTCTAGTAAAGTAATGCTAATTTGAATTTAAATATGGAACTATAATATAAAATATTGATATCAATCTCTCAATTATAAAACTAGCTCTAAAAAAAAGTTCTCTATATCTTTCTAAGAGGTTGACTTCCTTTAGGATACCCATATTTAATAGTAAAAGGGATATAATTGATTCAATAAAATTAAATTTGAATTTTATATCTTAGAACTGTTTAATAATGGAGTCAATGAAAGATATAATGAAAATTGTGTAAACATAAGAATTGATCCAAAGATTTAAAATCAAGGAAGATCTGCATAGCTACTTTTGTAGGAATGTAGGGAAATCATAGTATCTAATCTTGATTATGTAGATCGTTTATTTCTGACAACGATTGAAGATACGAAAATTTGATTTTTAAGAGCAATACTCTGTAAAGAAAAGAAAGGATTGAAAACTTAAGATGCAAAGTTTCAGATATTCTAAACTATCTATAAATTTCGTGAATTAAAATGATGATGCAATGAATGACCAAGAAATTTTGCAGTACTTCCCCCATAAGAAGAAATTGTTAAATTAACTTCCTGTAAAAAGCTGTATCTTTGGCATACTTGCTACAATCAAAGTTTATTACTTGAAAGAAATAATTCAAGAATTTCATAAAATTAGGTTCAATAATTCTCCAGTTGATAAGAACAATCAATAAATCAAGATAAGTGAAAACTGGCTTTCAGAGCTGCAGACGCATCCTTATATTTCATGTAAGATTTGAAATTTAATTCTTTAAACAAATCTGGAGCTGGCAATATTCCAGATGATAGAAAAGAGTAAACTTAAAAGCGAACGAAAGTCGTAGACAAAGTATGAACTTAGCAAGAGACTTTATTCAAATATTCAGCCTAAAGAGTAGATAAGGATTGAAGCTGGAGCTCAGCAAGAGAAGAAACTTAAATTGAAGGAAGTAATAAGAGGAAAAAAATGAGAGAGCCAGCTCTTTCGGGAGAATTTTAAATGTGACTTAAATATATAAATTCACTCTCCCTAATTTTTCACACTTTTAAGACACAGATTGTCGAATATACTCGCTGAACTATGAATTAAATCTACTCTATTTATTTGTAGGTCTTGAATCTAATGGTATAACAATAGTTTCTTATAGCACTCTTTTAATTTACCCAATATAATTCGATTCCATTAAACTGCTGGCTGTGAGGTACGTTTAACACTGGTGTTCTTCTAAGCCTCATTATTCTTATTTTTACTCTTTCGTCTTATGTACCAAAAGATTATTAACGAATAATATAATCTCTTATTCAGGGTAATTCTCATTCAGCTGCTATATAAACTTTATTTAATGCTCTGTCTTCCTAGAGAGAGTATGAATGACTTAAATTTCAAACCAACATCATCTCTAATTTCTCAATGATTTAATTTGTTTGAGCCTTAATTTTCTTGTTGTTCTTATATATTACTGTGTCTCTTATACCAAAACTTTTAGATTAAAGTGTTGAAGATAAAATCAGCCTCGTAAAATTGCATAGACTTAATCCTATTCTATTATGATATCTGCATTTAAACATAAATATAATTTAAATTGCTGTTTTAAAATGGCTAAGTAAAATAATTTACTCTCTTGATGCGATTCACAGTTTAGTAGGCTATACCATTTCGCTTATAAATGTTCACAATAGATTAATAGGACATTTTCAACATTTGAATCTGACGATGGAACATATTTGCTAGTTGGTCGAGAAAGAAGTGATCCCAGAACTTCAATTTTTTTTAATTTATAAACAGGAAATAGCTTGTAATGGAACTTTAACTGTTCTTAGACTAGGAAAACAACCATTATTGTTTCAATTTCAAAGCAAGCAAGCAATGTGAGCTAAAAGAGTAGTGCTATAGACTTATAGTTCAGTAATGGTTTGATTTATTAAGTGTATATATAAAATTCATTGAGCAGTTTAAACACTATATCTATAAATTATTTATCATAAATAGACCCATAAAACTTTTAATGTTTGTCTCTCATTTAATCAATAACCACCTCCAAGAAAGTTCAAATCAAAGAGCTTGTAGACCTCGTTAAGGGATTTGATATTTTAAATGTTTTAATTGAATAAAAGCATGCAAAATCATATTGCTCAATAATAACTTTTAATTATGAATTTTTATTCCTCTATTGTTTAGTTCCAAATTGACATAATATTCAAGAGAATATCCTAAAACATTGTAAAAATTGTATAAATCTTCGTTATTCTCATTTTAAGGCTGCTTTAATTAATTAAACATACTTTATATCTTCTAAAGATTATTACAAATAATTTAATTTATACATAATTTGTAATTTTAAAAGATGATAAGATCATAACATTATCTTTACTTTTATAATTGGATGGACAAAGATTTTTTTGCACTTCTATTAATTTTTTAATTAAAAATCTCAATGTTTTCTAACTCTCTATTTCTATTTGGTAGCCTTTGTAGTATCTGAAAGAACTTAAAAAATTATATTATAAACCAGAATTTTATTATAAGACATAGTTAAATGGATTAGAATTATAAACTAAATATACAATAGGTTTTTCCTCTAAAGTTAAAATTTTAAATAGTGTAATAATTTAATAAGGTATTGAACTTTAAGTGTGCTGTTTTCTACCTTACATTTTTTTTATTTCAGTTAATTCTAGATAATTTACCTACAATAATATATAAATATATATATATACCCATGAAAATTTTAATTCCTAGCTCTAAGAAAATGCTACTTAAAGTATCATCAAAATTAATTTTAATTATAATGATGATAGAATTAAAATTTAATAATTAGGGATTCGAATGAGAATGATTAATATTCTTATATTTTTCAATAAAATTTAAACATTAAATTTTGAAAAAAATAATTAAAAAATAAGAAATCTTAATTAATTATAATATATCACGAATTAAGTAGCTCGAAAGGACAAACTAAAATTGATCATAATTTACAGAACTTTAAGATAAACATTATTAGTTAATAAAAAAATTGAAAAGTTATTATAAAAGTAATTAATTATTTTTATAGTTTTCTAGTTTAATGCTTTGCCATCTAACGCTGCACGTTTATAATTAGTCAATTCTTTTATATTTTTGATTAATTATATCAATACATAATATTGCAGGAATACATTCGAATTTGGGAAATTAATTATCATTAAATTAAATATAAATCAAATTATTCGCAGGTAAAGTTGTCTAATTTGAACGATCTTAGGCTCATTCGATTGAGAATTCAAAATTATCTGGACTTTACTATTGGCGGTACTATTTGATTGCATCCCTGGAGCGAGATAACTCGACTTTATTTAAATACCTCTAAATTCATTAAATTATACCCTCACATTAAAGTGAAGTTATCTCGCTCCAATGATGTGATAAAAAAGTACCGCTAATAGTAAAGTCCAGCTAATTTTGAATTCTCAACCGAATGAGCCTAAGATCGTTCAAATTGGCCTACTATAACTGCCAATAATTTTATCAATTATTGATATAATTTAAATTAATTTCCCAAATTGTATTCCTGCAATATTGACGATGATAAAACATAATAAATATTTTAGTTATTTTTATATATTATTAGTTTTCAAACGTTAAATATAAGTATAAGTTAAATCATATTTTTTTGAAATTTAAATATTTAAATAATAAATTTGTGTAATTATTAAATTTTATCAATAAAATACAAGAATATGCACGAATATATGTATGGAAGTAATATAAGCAAAAAATCTTAAATAACCTCTAATTTGAAAGTAGCTTCAATTGTTCATTAAATATGAATTATATAATCCTATTTCATATTATTTTAATATATTAATTATTTTTTTATTCTAATTTGTTTTAAACTCTTGGAATTATACCCGCTATATAAAATTATGAAATAAATATGTACAACTAACATACTAATTGATTCATAGTTACTTTATTTCCGTAAATTTCTTTTATATATTTAAGAAATGAATATAGATTTATTTCATATTTTTTTACTTGCCGTTTTTGGATATATGCTCATTAACTCAGAGTAAAAGTCAGAGCATTAATAGAAGTTATTTTAAGAATTTTTTTGATTATAGGAGTAACACTATTTTTTTAATTTAATTAAATAAAATTGATATATTCAAGCTTAGATAAATAAGCATAAAAATAAAACAATTAAGATTATTTATATATTAAAGCGAATTAAGTGATTTGAGAGTAAGTATGAATGATTAATCAACAATTTAATTTAATATGTATAGTAAATGTACAGTGATATAGTCTTAAATAGCTCATTTTTCTCATCATCTTCAGCATCATGATCATAATAATTTCTCGATCAAATCTCGAGATCGGTGCTCATTAGGTTCCTCATGATCATAGAATCAGAAGTAGCTCATTTTAAGTTCCATCAGTTGAAATCTTAGGCACATCTCGATTTAAGAAGGATTTTTTGAGCATCGTTGTGAAGGTCAAGTCTCCATTTTAACCTTTGATTTTTTAATAATTTTGAGATTATAAGTTAAGTTGTAAGGTCTGAGCTTTAATTAATCACATTAAATTTAAATGTAATTAAAATCTCACTAATTAAATTTCTCTATATAATAAACCTACTAGTTTAATCATTAATCTTAAAGCATTAAAACAAACAAAGTTTTAATCAGACCTTACAACTTAACTTATAATCTCAAAATTATTAAAAAATCAAAGGTTAAAATGGAGACTTGACCTTCACAACGATGCTCAAAAAATCCTTCTTAAATCGAGATGTGCCTAAGATTTCAACTGATGGAACTTAAAATGAGCTTCTTCTGATTCTATGATCATGAGGAACCTAATGAGCACCGATCTCGAGATTTGATCGAGAAATTATTATGATCATGATGCTGAAGATGATGAGAAAAATGAGCTATTTAAGACTATATCACTGTACATTTACTATACATATTAAATTAAATTGTTGATTAATCATTCATACTTACTCTCAAATCACTTAATTCGCTTTATATCCAAAATGATTATTAAAAATAAATAATGTTAATTACACTTATACAAAAAAGATTATGTTAATTTTTAAACAATATTTGATTAAATTATATTTTAGAGGTTTTGTATAATTACTGTCTGCAAGTTACCATCAGTAATTTTGATAATTTCCCCTCAATACAATAACTTAAAAAATCATATTAAAACTATGTATTGATTTTTAAAAAAGCTACAGTTATGGCTAAGCTAAATCTTATTCATACGATGCCTTTTATTTAAAGCTTCTAAAAACATTGCTGTTATGAATGATGGAAACTCTAAGGTTTTTAAAATAGACATGATTCAATTTTATCAAAATACTACTAAGAAAAATGAGTATCTTTAGGCCTTTTAAGGTCATTTTAGGCAAGATATATTTTTTGAAATTTTTTATTATACTTTTATAAGTCAATTTATCGTAACTCTGATGTAAACTAGCATTCATTTTTCTCTGAGGCAAAGGATAAACTATCTAAAACTCATATTTATTTGAATACAAATATGATAATTGAATTTTGATTTATACAATTAAAGTATAATTAATAATAACCAAGATCAAATCACAGATAATGATAACATAAGACCAAAATTTCGAAGCTATTATTTTTACATTTTCATGAATTTTCTGTAATATTTCATTTTTACTAATGAGTGTTTAGCAATTATACACAATTTTTTTGTTAAATATTATTTAACATTGATATAATTTTCTTTTTTTCTCAAATACCATGAACAAGTAATTATGAAAAATAGGAGAAAAACTTCAATTGAAAATGAAAATTAGTTGAATATATAAGTATTAGTATTTACAAAGACAAAAATGGCATCATTGTCAAGCGTTATTATTTCTCCATTCTCCTTCATATATTGTACTAAAATTTCATTTTTCTCGTGTTGTTCCAGTTCTGTTTCCTGGATCTTCGAGTCTTCTGTCTGTACCATCCAAAGATCTTCACCAACCTACTGCTCAATTATAAAAAATTTTAAATATGATTTTGTAACTTAAAAATTTTGTTGAGTAACCATCATTTTCTGCTACAACATTTTTGACATTTTTATTATTATTAAATCAATTATTAATTGCTTATATTTTTCTTAAAATAAATCATGAATGTCTTTCTTTATATGCCATAAAGGTTTTCAGTTTTAACTTTTAGACTGAGGTTTATGAGTAAATCATTATATAATGATGTAATTTATCAAGTTTGATTATCCAAAAATATAATGATGAAGTCCCAAACAATTTTGTTTATGAAATGAGTCTTTATTTTTATTTTCATAAATAATGCCACTTCAAAAATTATTTAATAAATTGTAATCTGCATTTTTCTAAAATTGTCTAATTGTTCATGCATACATCCCTTTGGGGATCAAGTGATTGAATATTTAGAAAATCAAGTAATCAATATCTTTCTCACTTTTTACATAGATCTCTCTCACTTTTATATTCATCATCTTGTTAAAAGTTGTGCTAAATTACTACTTAAATATTAAAATTTTGATTGAAATTTTTTGGAGATTTTTCTACTATTTGTATAAATTCTAAAATAGATAGATGAAAAAGATTCCTGTTTATAGCCTTTTATTTTTACCTTAATAAATATTGGAGCATTGATAAATATATTTTAAGTTATTTAATATAAAAAAATCAAGTTTACAAAAAGATTTGTTGTAATACATAAACAAAATTAGATTGATGTTTTATATATTCTCAAGAAATTCTTTGCCGATAAGAAGTTTTGATGAAAAGACAAAAATTCTATGCTATTAAATTATTTTATTCAGGGGTATTTTGTTTAGGTATTCCTTTATATTAAATTAATCGAATTATTAAAAATTCAGCATGCAGATATTTAAAGTTAATGAAATTTATAAGCTTTTTTATTTAAATAATCTTTCTAGATAATAAAATTTTTATAAAGGTATGCTAAATTTAATATTTTTTCCTTTTTAAGAATCACTAATGTATTATACTAATGCTTGTTTCATCCTCTTTGCCTAAATGTTAAGTCCTTTTCTTTTTTAAAAATTGTAGCAAATTTATAAAAATCTTCTTAATAATGATCTCAATATAGTTGTAAAAATGTTTTCGTTAAATTTTATTAATTTTTCTTAATATTTTTATGAACAAATCAATAATACTCAAGATTTGCTTGTTTAACTTTAAGTCTTTATATTTTTCATTTATGATTTGACCCTTTTATAATTGATCATGATTTCTTTTTACTATAAATATTAAATCTTTATTTATTGTTCAATATTATATTCATAATCTATTGCCTTTCTAACTCTTACTTTTTTAAAGTCATGAATTATATTTTAAATAATTGTTAAATCTATTAACTACATTGTTATAAATAACAAATTTAAAGAACGAATAATTATCTTTTCTCTTGCTGGTCTCTATTATCAATTTAAACTGTTGGTAAAGTTTAATAAAAAGTCTCTCAAATTATTGAAATATGTTTTTTTTTTGCAATATTTTAATTTCTTTCACTTCTTTCTTCATGTCCAAAAATTAAAATATCATAAAAAAGATGATATTTGCTATATCGATCATTAATTTTTTAAATAAAAAAAAATATTCGAATTAATCTTTTAACCTAATTAAGTTTAATAAAATCATTTTTATATGAAATTAAAATGAAATAAATAGCAAAGACTTAATATCACAAAATATTTTAAGCGCAACTTATAATATCATTTTCAAAAGTTGAAATGACGAGAAAGAGGAATAAAGCTTTAGGACAGATAGAATTTACAATCATTTTATAAAATGAACATTTAGTAAGTAAAATATTTAATATTTATTTTTCTCAATATTAAAGTCTAATATCACATTAATTTTACTTTCTCTGATTATATTCTAATATGCCAACAAATTTAAGATTTAGCCCGCTTTGATTGCTTTACTATACTACACTTAATCAACTGAGTAATTTTTATATATAAAATTCAACTTATAGATCTAATTAATATGAATCCTACAACCACGGTGATCTAAACAACAAACAATTTTTAATAATCTAAATAAATTAAAATGAAATTTAACTAAGTGTTATTTATTTTTAAGATTATAAAAAATGGCTTTTTTTCATTTCATTTCTTTATCTTTTATCTTATATAATATATTTAAAGGAATTATTCTATATTTTTATAATTAAATTACCTTATTATTTTCTGTTTTAATAAAATACTAATTTTTTACAATAAAACCAAAGTTCATTATAGTTATAATTTATATTATTTCAGCATTTTTGAAAAAAGTCTCACTGTTAAATTGTAGAATGCTTTATTTATGAAAAGTAAATAAAATGGATTTTACAAAAATTCAAAGCTAAACTTATATTGGCAGTTGCTAAGTATTTATTAATCTCTCAATATTACATATTGATAAAGATATCTTTAGAAACGTTCTTAAGAAGTCAGTAATTTATTTAGATTGAATTTAAAAATTTATAAAAAAAATTAAGTATCATTCAGAACAGTATTTGAATATAAAAAATTTTCATTTAGAAAAAAATCAATTAAAATATGATATTGAAAAGTAAATAGACTCCAATAATAGATTTAGAATAAAAAGGTAACATACATTGTGTTTTATAATTTTTAAAATAAAATATATTAGATTATTACTTAAAAAATTTATTAAAAAAATAAATAAACTAATTCCTAAAAAATAGATTCTCAAAACCAGTAACTATAAATACTAATTTGAGATACCGGATAAGAATAAATGTTAAGGAAATTTTAAATTCAATTATAAAAATAATTTTATGGAATTTATTTTAAATCTTTTATAAACCTTCACCACTTAAAAGATTAGAACTTATACAAAAAAAATAAAATATTTTCATCAAATGTGAATTATAAGCCCTCAGAGTTTAATCTTATTTCTTCGAGTTTGGAAGTAGGAATACATTTAAGTCTCTTGATGAGGACATCAAGAAAATTGTCTCATTTTAATTGCTATAACAAATAATTTTTGCAATTTACTTTTGCATTAGAATATACTTCATAAATAACATATCTTGAACTTATTTAAATGCTAAACAGAGAGATAAAAATTAATTATATTATACTTGATTTGGTAATTCATGATTCAATGAAAGGTCATGACTGTCTGTTGCTTTTTATAAAGCGAAGAAAGTATCATTAATAATTAATATAGGAAAAGAAAAAAATATCAACTTTTAATTTTGAATCAATATAATATAAATGACGCCATTTCACGACTTAAATCAATTTAGCATTACGACTTTAATTTTCGAAGAATACTTTTCTCACTTAATTTTTAAAAATTACTGAGCATTCAAAATCCCAAAACCCCTCAATGAGGTCTATATGTGCTTTGATTTGTAGGGAATTTGATAGGGGTTAGGGTTATTAATAGGTTTTAATATAAATTTATAGTATATGTATTTAATTTAATCACTCAAAATGCACTTAAGGATAATGTGGGAGAGGTCTGAAGTTTATATTACATAATCACAACTCTATCTGCTCTATTGATATATCTGATCTTGAGTTTGGTTTAATTATTATTGACTCTGGCATTTGTATCATTGATTGAGATACTCTTGTTTTGTCAATAAATTGCTTTATTCTTTGTTAAGCATACTTCTCGCATCTTGTAGAGTAGTATTCATTGCGAGGCATATCGCACTCTATTATTATTGCTGCTAAAGCCCACACATCCCAATAAAGGTCTCCATCACTCCAGTCTTCTCTTTCTGTATAAAAGCATGATGTTCCCGTTACATTTCCAAGCATTGATACTTCCACTCTTAAAGATCTGTTGAAATCAATTATTATTACTATTATTGAAGAAAAGTTCAACATTATATTCTAAGGATTGAGATCTCTGTAAACAAAGCCTAACTAATGAAACTCTTTTATATCTAGTAAGGTTTAAGTTGCTATCAAAGCAAGTAAATTATGATTACTTTGATCAGTTATAAAAATCTCTGTGGGTCATATCAAATAGTGGTTGTATAATAAAAACATGATCATTTACAAGAATAATTGCATTGATAAAGTAAGTACAATCTTAAAGATTTGGCCCAGGAGCCGAACCTTTCCCCGGCAAAACTCAACTTGCAATTTTTATTTCTTAAAAACTCCCGATAATATCAATTCTGGTCATTTAGAAACTAAAACATTAGAATATAATATATCACAAAATTAAATATATATATTTAGACAATGAATAACGAATTCAAAACCCCAAAACCCCTTAATGAGGTTTATAAGTGCTTTGATTTGTAGGGAATTTGTTAGGGGTTGGGGTTATTAATAGGTTTTTAATGTGAAATTTATAGTAAATGTATTTAATTTAATCACTCAAAATGCACTTTTGGATCATGTGGGAGAGGTCTGAAGTTTATTTTACTTAACCACAACTCTATCTTCTCTAATGTTATGTCTGATCTAGAGTTTGGTTTTAAGATTATTGATTCTGCCATTTATTTTAATGATTGAGATACTCTGTTTTTGTCTATAAATTACTTGATTCTTTACTTAGCATCTTTCTCACACCTTGTAGAGTAGTAATCATTCCGAGGCATATCGCACTCTATTATTATTGCTGCTAAAGCCCACACATCCCATTGATAGTCTCCATCTCTCCAGTCTTCTCTTTCAGGATAATAGCCTGGAGTTCCCATAACACTTCCTAGCCTTGATACTTCTACCCTTAATGCTCTGTTGAAGTCAATAATTGTCACTCTTACAGGTGAGAAGTTTATCATAATATTCTCAGGTTTCAAATCTCTATGAACAAAGCCTAACTTATGTAGCTCTTTTATACCTTGTAAGGTTTAAGTTGCTATCAAAGCAAGCTACTTATGATTCCTTTGATCAGTAATAAAATCTCTGAGGGTCATTTCATAGAGTGGGAGTCTGAAAGCAATATGATCCTTCGCAAGGAGAACAGCATCTAGCTTGATTAAGTAACTACACTCTTTAAACTTTGCTTGAGTGAGTACTTGATACTCATCTGTGAACTCCATCTAATATTTATCATCTCTTAAGAGATACTTGAAGGGATACACCTTGTATGCATACTGATGATCATTGATAACTTTCTTATCAAAGGAGTCTTCTAATATAAGGTAGCTTTAAAGTGAAGTGTCTAGGTCAACTTAGGCAAGAACTGGAATCTTTTTATATTGAATTTTAATCATAATCTTTGTGATTTCAGATGCTAGTAGGTTGCGTGATTTCCTCACATATTCTGATTCACAAGCTTGTTCGAGCTCTACCATTTTCGAAGATTCTCTTGCTTTTCTTTTGTTAAGTAGCTTCAATTCATCTTCATGCTTTTCAATCTCTAAATCTTTCTTGTGAGCTTTTAAAAGATGCTTCCTCAAATCTCTAGTATGAGCATACTGCTTATGGCACTCGAAGCAATCATACTTTCCGTCGATTTTATCGTGCTTTAAGTATACTGTTGGCTTGGCTTCTCTATGCTCTTTCATATGCCTATACCAACTAGATTTATGAGCGAAGTCTCTCTCACACTTCTAACAAAAGTATACTTCTACTTCTTCAGTTTGTATAGGAATTTCATTCATACCTTTCTCCTCCTCTCTGTCTCCCACACACTTGTTTGCCATTTATTTTCTATTATTAATTTCTATTTTAATAACAGAGACCTCAAGTGATAGCTATGGTAGTTCTTAAAGAGAGTTCATCTCACAGCTATCACACTTTTAATTGCTGCCAAAGGTTAGTCTCATTTAGTTTGATGGAAGGGCTGTTGTTTTTCTTAAAATGTTAGCGCTCATATTTAAATTTGAATTTAAAATTATAAAACTGCCTCTATAACTGAGAGCTTATATGAGAGCTTTCCAAGCCTACAAGTTTCAAGGGAAGTTCTTAGAGTATAAGAGAAGAATTATGAGTGTTAAGAGACGATCCAGTTCTACATATGGGTGAGGAAGTAACCATTTTTACTTTCAATAATAAGTTGATTATAGTACGTACCGATTTAGGAGGTGCACCTAATTAAGTACGTACTGCTTTAAGAGGTATTTTGTGATTTTATGATTAAAATTAGGGTGCTCCTAATTAAGTACTAGCTTTAATTAATGCTCCTAATTAAGTACTAGCATTTAGGAGCTGCTCCTAATTAAGTACGTACCAATTTAAATTAAAAAATATGGAACTATAACAGTAGAAATGGATATCAATCTCTCAAGTTGAAACCAGTTCTCAAAACCTTCTACATATCCTTCTTAGAGGTTGAAATCCTATAGGATGCCCATATTTAATAGTAAGTATTACAGAGGTATATAATTGAAATCAATAAACTTAAATTTGAATATCATTTCTTAGATCTGTAAACAAGATGGAGTCAATGAATGATGTAATGAAAAGAGTGCAAGCACAAGAATTGATTCAGAGATTTAGAAGCAAGGAGGATTTGCACCGCTACCTGGTGCAGCAAGGTATTAAACTCATAGTAACTCATCTTGATTATGTAGTTGGTTGTTCTTGCCAACGATGGAAGGTACCAAAATTTCATTTCTAAGGGCGATACTCTGCGAAGAGAAGAAAGCATTGAAAACTTAAGATGTAAAATTTGCAAAGATTCCAAACTATCCAGAAATCTCAGTGACTAACTTATATGAGGATGCTATGAACGACCCAGAGGTTTCGCTGTACCTGCCTACTAAGAAACAATTGTCAAATAAACTGCCTGAAAGAAACTATTTCTTTGGCATACTTGCAACAATTAAAGGTGATTACTTGAAAGAAATTATTCAAGAATCTCATAAGAAAAGGTACAGCATCTCTTCAGAAGATAAGGACAAACAAGGGATAAAGATAAGTGAGAGCTGGCTATCAGAGCTGCAGAAGCACCCTTATATTTCAAATAAGATTTATAGCTTAACTCTTTAGAAAAATCTGGTACTAGCATCTTCTTGATGAAGGAATAGAGCAAGCTTCACAGAGAGCGAAAGTCGCAGACAAAGTATGAAGTTAGCAAGAGACTTTATTCAAATATTTAGCCTCCAGAGTCAATGAACATAGATGCAGGAGCTGGCAGCAAGAGAAGAAACTTAGGAGGAGGGAAGCAAGAAATAGAAGAAAAGAAAGAGAAGCCAGCTCCATCTAAAGAATTTTAAATGTGACCTGTATATTCATTAACTTAACTACAAAACTTATTTATATACATTCACTCTCCCTTCTTTAGCACACTTTTAAGCCAACAAATTATCTACTCTCTTCGCTGAGCTTTTAATAAAATCTACTGTATCGATAGGTAGGTCATGCATTAGATGGTATAGCAGCAGTTTCTTATAATGACTTTTAGTATACCCCAGTAGAATTCAATTCCATTAAACTATGGGCTGTAAGGCACGTTAAGCACTGGTGTTATTCTTAGTTGTTCATAACTTTTCCTTGTTTCTTTTGTCTTATGAACTGAAAGATTATCAACGAATAGTATAATCTCTTATTCAGGGTACTTCTCTCTCAGCTGTTCTAAGAACTTAATATACTGCTCTGTCTTAATAGAGCGAGGATGAATAAGATAAGTTTATAAACCAGCATCCTCGCTAATACCTCCAAGAATTGCCATTGTTTATACCTTGACTTTCTAAAAATATACTTCTATATTACTATGCCTCTTATACCAAGACTTCTAGATGAAAGTGTTGAAAGTAAACACAGCCTCGTCAGCATGAATAAACTTAATATTATTCTATTAGGCTCTCTGCATTTAATTATAAATATAATTTAAGTTGTTGTTGTAAAATGGCAGAGTGAAATCAATTACTCTCTTGATACGATTTACACCTTTGTAAGAGATACCGCTTCGTTTATAAATGTTTGCAACAGATTATGCAGACATCTTCAACTCAGGGAACTGGCGATGAAACATAATAGCTCGTTAGTCGAGAGAGAAGTGAGCCCAATACTTCAAAGTTTTTTCATTAATAAAGATAGTCAATATGCTTTTATAGAAACTTTGACATCCTCTTAGGCATAGAATTCAGCTATTATTGCTTTAGTTATACTGCTATAAGAGAGTGGGATCGAACAGTTGATGGACTTCGCTTTAAGAGCAGTGCAATAGACTTATAGTTCAGTATTTGTTTGACTTATTCACTATCCATATCACATCCATAACGCAGTTTAAACACTAAAACTATATACTCTTCATCATAAATTGACCCCAAAAGCTTGTAATTTTTAGTCTCGCATTTAATTATTAACCCCAACCCCTAACAAATTCCCTGCAAATCAAAGCACTTATAAACTTCATTAAGGGGTTTTGGGGTTTTGATTACTAAGTTTTATTATAAGAACTGATGAGTGAGTGTGTTAAACATCGATTTTTAGGGTTTTCAAGGAAGCGGGAGAGGGTCACGGAAATTCATGAGATGACCTGGAATTAAGCAAATCCACTAATGTTGGGCTCCTGAACAAGAGTGTGACACTGGAACACCAAATATATAGTCATTTTCAAAAGTTATAGGGGGGTCAATTTGTCCATTTTTTGATTTTTAAAATTGGCCCAGGAGCCGAACCTTTCCCCGGCAAAACTCAACTTGCAATTTTTATGTCTTAAAAACTCCCGATAATATCAATTCTGGTCATTTAGACCTCCCTGAACACGAATATAAAATCAGAATTAATTTATCTTCAAAACGCGCAAAGATACAGGCATTCTAAGTTTTATAATAAGAACTGATGAGTGAGTGTGTTAAACATCGATTTTTAGGGTTTTCAAGGCAGTGTGAGAGGGTCACGAAATTCATGAAATGACCTGGAATTAAGCAAATCCACTAATTTTGGGCTCCTGAACAAGAGTGTGACACTGGAACACCAAATATATAGTCATTTTCAAAAGTTATAGGGGGGTCAATTTGTCCATTTTTTGATTTTAAAATTTGGCCCAGGAGCCGAACCTTTCCCCGCCAAAACTCAACTTGCAATTTTTATTTCTTAAAAACTCCCGATAATATCAATTCTGGTCATTTAGACCTCCCTGAACACGAATATAAAATCAGAATTAATTTATCTTCAAAACGCGCAAAGATGCAGGCATTCTAAGTTTTATTATAAGAACTGATGAGTGAGTGTGTTAAACATCGATTTTTAGGGTTTTCAAGGCAGCGGGAGAGGGACACGGAAATTCAGGAGATGACCTGGAATTAAGCAAATCCACTAATCTTGGGCTCCTGAACAAGAGTGTGACACTGGAACACCAAATATATAGTCATTTTCAAAAGTTATAGGGGGGTCAATTTGTCCATTTTTTGATTTTTAAAATTTGGCCCAGGAGCCGAACCTTTCCCCGGCAAAACTCAACTTGCAATTTTTATGTCTTAAAAACTCCCGAAAATATCAATTCTGGTCATTTAGACCTCCCTAAACACGAATATAAAATCAGAATTAATTTATCTTCAAAACGCGCAAAGATACAAGCATTCTAAGTTTTATTATAAGAACTGATGAGTGAGTGTGTTAAACATCGATTTTTAGGGTTTTCAGGCAGCGGGAGAGGGACACGGAAATTCAGGAGATGACCTGGAATTAAGCAAATCCACTAATCTTGGGCTCCTGAACAAGAGTGTGACACTGGAACACCAAATATATAGTCATTTTCAAAAGTTATAGGGGGGTCAATTTGTCCATTTTTGATTTTTAAAATTTGGCCAAGGAGCCGAACCTTTCCCCGCCAAAACTCAACTTGCAATTTTTATTTCTTAAAAACTCCCGAAAATATCAATTCTGGTCATTAAGACCTCCCTGAACACGAATATAAAATCAGAATTAATTTATCTTCAAAACGCGCAAAGATACAGGCATTCTAAGTTTTATAATAAAAACTGATGAGTCAGTGTGTTAAACATCGATTTTTAGGGTTTTCAAGGCAGCGGGAGAGGGTCACGGAAATTCATGAAATGACCTGGAATTAAGCAAATCCACTAATTTTGGGCTCATGAACAAGAGTGTGACACTGGAACACCAAATATATAGTCATTTTCAAAAGTAATAGGGGGTCAACTTGTCCATTTTTTGATTTTTAAAATTTGGCCCAGAAGCCGAACCTTTCCCCGGCAAAACTCAACTTACAATTTATACTTCCAAAAAACTCCCGAAAATATCAATTCTGGTCAAATAGACCTCCCTGAACACGAAAATAAAATCAGAATTAATTTATCTTAAAAACGCGCAAAGATACAGGCATTCTAAGTTTTATAATAAGAACTGATGAGTGAGTGTGTTAAACATCGATTTTTAGGGTTTTCAAGGCAGTGTGAGAGGGTCACGAAATTCATGAAATGACCTGGAATTAAGCAAATCCACTAATTTTGGGCTCCTGAACAAGAGTGTGACACTGGAACACCAAATATATAGTCATTTTCAAAAGTTATAGGGGCGTCAATTTGTCCATTTTTTGATTTTTAAAATTTGGCCCAGGAGCCGAACCTTTCCCCGGCAAAACTCAACTTGCAATTTATATTTCCCAAAAACTCCCGAAATATCAATTCTGGTCATTTAGACCTCCATGAAAACGAAAATAAAATCAGAAATAATTTATCTTAAAAACGCGCAGAGATACAGCCAATTCAAGTTTTATTATAAGAACTGATGAGTGAGTGTGTTAAACATCGATTTTTAGGGTTTTCAAGCAGCGGGAGAGGTACACGGAAATTCAGGAGATGACCTGGAATTAAGCAAATCCACTAATTTTGGGCTCCTGAACAAGAGTGTGACACTGGAACACCAAATATATAGTCATTCAGTTTGGGGGTCAATTTGTCCATTTTTTGATTTTTGAAATTTGGCCCAGGAGCCACACCTTTCCCCGACAAAACTCAACTTGCAATTTTTATTTCTTAAAATCTCTCGATAATATCAATTCTGGTCATTTAGACCTCCCTGAACACGAATATAAAATCAGAATTAATTTATCTTCAAAACGCGCTAAGATACAGGCACTCTAAGTTTTATTATAAAAACTGATGAGTCAGTGTGTTAAACATCGATTTTTAGGGTTTTCAAGGCAGCGGGAGAGGGTCACGGAAATTCATGAGATGACCTGGAATTAAGCAAAT
>ARYC01003541.1:0-26194 GCA_000711775.1 Oxytricha trifallax
TTTTTTAAAAATTATATTGTTCGTTAAGAAATAAACATTTGTGCAATTATTCATGAAAATCCTGGTAAGAAAATCGTAAATCTTTTTCTTACTACCAATATTTTAGCGAAATCTTATGCATTCTTTTGAGCCGTGTTCATGCTGTAAACAATAGGTACTTTCAATATATTTCATTTTAATTATATAATTTATTATATATTATTCATTAATTAGTAATATATATACTAGTTATATAAGGACTGCTTGAATAAATAGAAGAATTATTTTTAGTAAAATACATTTCTTTATATAGAATTCATTTTCTCTAATCCACAAAAATGGTAAAACATAATCAAGGTTTTTAAAAATATATTAACAAATTAAAGAAAAATCTCCTTGAGATGGAAGTAATGATGATATGGAAAATTCAATAATAAAATAAAATAAAATTGTTTCATAATTATAAAAAACAGGCAGTAATTATGAATATTCATAATTCTAATTAGAAGACATTAAATTAAACAGTAATCTATTTAAATTAAATTAATAATAACATATATATAAATATCAGTGGTAAGATGGTCAGGTATCTGGTGGTCTGGCCGGGGTTTTTAGTGGTCTCACCAAAGCTAAGGAAGCACCTATTGTAGACGAAGAAAATGGAGATCAATACTACATCAACATGACTGGCAGAGACGAATTCAACAATGACTTCGCTCTTACCGGTGCTTATCTTCCAGACATTAACTTCTACAATTTAGGATGAACATCCTTAAAAATTTTGAACTTGTTACAAGAAGAAATTGATAAAGTTTCACTAGTAAAAACTATTTTTATTTTTAAAAAAATTTTTATTTTATTTTTGAATTTAAGTAATAAAAATGTATTCCAATAATAATTTTATGTATAGATTAACCACAACTAATCAAAATATTGGGGGGGGGGCCATATCTGAACCAAAGATATTTCTTTTTAGTTTAAATAAGTTAGCGTGCCTGCTCAGGTTCAAATTAGGGTCAGAGAATACGAAGAAGGAAACTATTTTTAGCTACGAGAGATTTCTCTATAGTGTTGTAAACAAACAAAATGAGTATGTGTTTTATCATTAAATTGCATATATTTTTCATTTTTTATCATAAAATTTTGTTCAAGTTTTAACCTTCTAAAACTATATTAATTACTCTATTTATTGTTAATAAGTTATCTTTCAAGGTATTATAAGATTTTCCTAAATACTTATTTTAAAAAATAAATGCAATATTTAAGGACATCAGTTGTATATGATAACTTATTAACAATAAATAGAGTAATTAATATAGTTTTAGAAGGTTAAAACTTGAACAAAATTTTATGATAAAAAATGAAAAATATATGCAATTTAATGATAAAACACATACTCATTTTGTTTGTTTACAACACTATAGAGAAATCTCTCGTAGCTAAAAATAGTTTCTTCGTATTCTCTGACCCTAATTTGAACCTGAGCAGGCACGCTAACTTATTTAAACTAAAAAGAAATATCTTTGGTTCAGATATTTTCACTTTGGTTCAGATATGGCCCCCCCCCCAAATATTTTAGATAAGTGAATAAGTCATAACTCTTTTAGAAAAGATAGTCAAACGATAATATTAATACAAGGAGACAGAATATCTTCTTTCATTCCCAGATAAAATAAAGAAATTCAATCTGCAGACTCATTGTCTCAATTAAATTGACTAGATTTGAAATTTTGGATAGTATTTATAGAGAATTGATACAAATAAAGTGAAGGAAAAATAAATAAAGGAGTAGATATGCAATAATTGGAACGGATTCTCCACTAAAATTTACACTCTAAAGAATTATAAGATTAAATAAATGACTTCTTTTAAAATGAATTCCGCTCTCTCAACAAGAATTTTCCAGCATCTGTGAACAATTAATAGCAATTTCTTTAGAAAAGAAATATGGAAGATCTGTTATTGTAAAAGTTCTGTGGATTACAAAACCTGTTCAATATTTAGTAAGCATTTTTAAGACCCCTTTTTCAAGAAATAGTATATTTGATTTAACTTTTAAAATTTAATTTAATTACAACTTAATACTACAAAAATATCATCTCAAACTTAATTTCCCATAGTAGTCCAGTTCTCTCTCAAATAATGCTATTTTCCAAACACTTCCAAGTAGGGCCCATCTGGAACGAGCTTCTCAACGATTTCATAAATTTCATCTGGCTTTTGAGAAGCTTCCCTCATTGGGCTCACTATAACATTCAAGCTTTGTCTAAATTTAGTGAACTGCTTGTTGCTCTCATATTACCTTTTACACCGAATAAGCACAGTTCCATACCGAGGTGAAGATACCTGCCTGGCCCTTTAAAGATGTTGCTTTTCTTATCAAATTTACCCATGTAATTGTTTCCACCCACCTATATCCGTGGATCTTGAAAAAGTCTAACGCCACTTGTGGCTTACCATTAGTAACCCACATGAAAATAAACCCTTCATCTTAGACCAAGTTTATCGGAATCTTTTTTAATCTTGCTGTAAGAGAGAACATTGTAACCCAAGTTCAGCATAGTTGAGTCCCAAGGTGGATCCATGATGATAGCTCTTAATAGATTACCGTCTCTTTGCAGCTGCCTTGATCTCAAAGTCGTCCACACAGTATATTATATCACATCACACTTCACAGGGTTGGGAGGTCTGTTCTAGTTCATATAGGGAAGATTTGAGTTTGCGAGGTTTTGTAATTCTTGAATTTATTATAATTTGAGCTTTTCTTCGCAGTCCTTTTTTTGCCTACTTAACGATTGCCGATACCCATATCTGTTGAAGAATTTGTCACATACATACTTCTTTGCTTAGTACTCTTTATCTTTGACCATAGCATGCTCTCTCTCGTAGTGTTTATATGTTGCATATCTGTTGCCTTCATAATTACAGTTTGAGACTGGACAACCATAAGCCATTTTTAAATCTGAATAAATCAATGTATTTTTATAAAACTAGCTGCTTCAAATAAAATACTTACCATTGATGAGTCAAAAATAAAAATCTATGTCAAAATGTTTACATTGATTATTTTTATACACAATTGGAGGAGGTTATAATATCGTGAGAAAAGTTTATGTTTGAGAATTTACATGAATTCATTTTTTATTTTATAATTATTAAATATGAAATTAATTACTTTAAACTAATTACTATTTATTATTGATTTGAGATTTCCTGAAAGATTTAATACATCATAACCTGCCTATACCTTAATATTTCGTAAATATCGAAGATCTCAAAAACTTCACTTCCAATTGTGTTAAGAGTGTTTAGAGAAACTTTAAAGGATTATGATAAGTGGATATCGAGTCAAGAGAATTTATTTAAATTTGCGAAATTATTGATTCAAAGACTCTATGGTAAGAGATAACAATATCGGAAACTTCATGAAAATCAAATTAATTTTCTCACAAGTGACTAATAACTAAATTCATACGCAGGTTTAACTCTCGAGAAATGATGCCATTATTTCACAGGCAGTTTCCAGAAGTGAGAATTTCTCCTTCCACGCTATGCAAACTATATCAAAGTTAGAAAATTAAACGCAAAGCTATAATGAAAATCAAATAAAAATCTGAGAAGTAGTAATAGAACTTTGGTTAATAACTATTTGATATGTAAAACCATCTCTTACAGCTTTAAAAAGATAGGTATGATATTTTGTTTGTTGATGAAACTATATTCTCCTTTAACACGCAAGCTAAGCTTGAGTATTGCAGCCAGGGTAAAAATATACAATAAAATAGTAAAAGCAGCTTTAACTTTTCGTATGCAGTCATAGCTGCTATCTCATAGTCTGAAGGAGTAGAGTTGTTTAAAATTTACATGAAGTCTGTAGATATTGAGAAGTTTATTGAGTTCTGTAATGAGTTAAAAGGAAAGACTGGTTTGAGAAAAGTGGCCATTGTATGTGATAATCTTAGGGTCCATCACAGCAAGAAAGTCAAAAAAGCTCTGGAACTATTAGAGATACTATAAGTATTTTGCCCACCATATTTTCCTTAAACAAACCCAATTGAGAATTACTTTAGCTTGCTAAAAAATTCTTATAAAAAGCATAAACTAAACTATATAAGCAATGACAAAGAAATAGATCACATTTCACTTATAAAAGTGAGCATCAAAAGTATCCAATAATAAAAAATTTTAGAGATTAGTAGAAAAGGTTTACTTGGAATACTTAAAATGTGATTAAGAATATATTAAAGTTTAATTAATGTCAAATGTTAAATTAAAATTGTTTTGAAGGTGTGTCATGTCCCATTTAACTTCGCAAGTCACATCTCCTTCTGATTGACTGTTAAAGTTCTATTGCATCGATTATAAATTTTATCCTGATGCCTTAAAGTTTGAGAAACTCATAGCCAACTCTCTTTTAGCTTTATGCTTTCGAGCTACAACTTTCCTGCAGCTTTCTTTCAACAATTGAATAGTTTTCCAGGCTTTTCTATTGTATATTGTGTGAATATTAAAATTTTAATTACTTGATACACATGGGTGTTTGGTCAGCTTGTCATACCATTAGCTGGAAATTTTAATAAAAAAACCTTTTTCTTCATTGTGAGTTGGGTCATTTCTCAAAGCTTGGGCATGCTAAATTAGAGTTTCTAAATATTAAGTCTCCACTGTGTGTAGTATATTGAAAAAATACGTCCTGTCAATCTATTTCTTTTTTTATCCAATGTCAGGGATATAGCATCTCACATCAGAGCTTTGCTGTATTTAATTAAGGATGTTAGATACAGAGAGCTCCTCATATTTTGGGGCATTAATGAGCTTGACATCGCTTTTGTTTAGAACTCTCTTTTCTTCTTACAAGATTTATCTCAAAAAGTCTTTGTTTATTGTTTGTATAGGTGGTAAGTACACATTCACTATACAGTACTAATTAAATAACTGATTTGAAACTTACATATTTCTGTGAGATATTTTTATATATCAACTTTTGATCTAAATCTCCCATATAACTGTCCTTGTGCATTTTCAGCATTTCTTATTCATTCTTTCATCTTCCATGAATTAATTAAAGTTGTGCTTTTAACTCTGAATTTGGCTCATTTGGAATTCCATCTTAATTGTGAACTTTCCTGAATAAAACTATTAAATTACTATATAATATTAGAATTTATTGTGATAAAATAATAAATTCTATTAAGAAGTATTAATTAAATAATTAGTTATACTATAATATACTGAAAATGATGTGAAGATCACAAAAAATCACAAAACCTCACATCAGCTTGCTTTCCAATAAAAAAGCTCAAAAATTTCAAATTTTAGTTGTAAATATCAAAATGTTAACACTTTTTTTTTGTCAAAATGTTTACATTGATAATCTTTACCTTATTTCTGTGATTTTATTGATAAAGTAAAGTCATTCATTCATTTTAATGGTTAAAAGTTTAATTAATAAATACCATGATATTAAACCTACTTAATAATTTAAATCAACTATTTTTTTAATAATAATAAAATTACCACATTTTAGACAAAACAATTTGACATGGTTAAAACTATTATCTATGATAAGAGCTAGGATGTTGAACTCTCTCAATCACTCGAAATGCACTTTGGCAAATCTCTATCTTAGAGTTGTGATGAATAAGACTGTTCTTGGACGAGTTCATAAAGCTAAGTTACAAAACGTAAAAGGGTTTCTAGATTTTCAAAGAAAATTGATAAATTATACAAGAAAGTAACAAATACTCACATTAAAGCTATCAAGCTAGCAACCGAAAACTTTAAACTAACATTCAAGGAAGTCAAGGAAAAAGCCGTATTTGACTAAGGCCCATTACTTGATCTCAGCAAGGAAGTTATATAGGAAATCATCAGAAAGGAACGCTAGAGGATCAAAAGACAACGAGCTGCCTCCTAAATGTCGAAATTAAAAAATGGACTGAACTCTAATAATATAAAAGACAAGTCTTTGGAAAAGAATTCTGAAAAATCAGATGATCTCGAAGCTCTTACAGACTTTGCTGGATGCTCATTAAAAAATGGCCTTATTTCACACTTGGCGCATAGTATTTTGTAGAGCTTTTCAACTTCCCCTAAGTAAATACAGAATCAAATTCTTAAGAGTCTCACTCAAACTTTAGTTGAGAAAAAAGAATCTCCTCTCTCTTGCTATATATCATCAAGCAAATTAAGTGCAAAATAATGTTTATGAGCTTTATTTCTAACTTAAACATTTTGACATATTGTAAACATTTGGACAATTGCTACCATAAGCATGCGTTGTGATGAATCTTTACCTTGCAAAGAAAGATGAGGAATATAAAACTTAGAGTTGGTTACTTTTAAAACTTCTTGCACCATTCCTGGACAGTTGCGAAGATTTTGATTTCGTTTTATGTGAAGACTTTGAACTTTTTGAATCAATGATTAAAAGTATAGTGATACAACTCCAAGACAATGCTCTTCCGCCAAATTAAGGTTAGATTAAACTAAGTCTTCTAATCAAGACTAACCTTATATAAACTTTAAACTGGACTGAGGATGTACTTGCCCATCTCAGCTAGGCCTTGTGTCAGATTGGTATTACTCAAGAGGAAGCAAAAATTATCTGTGGTAAACCTTGAAACTTTTTATGGCAAGAAACGATGAGCAAATTAACTGCTTTCCAAAACGATGAGCGTCTGTTAGCGATCTCAATGCTAAGAAAAGTATAGATTGAATAGGACGAAGGATAGCATCTAAACAAACTACTTTAATTACTTAGCTAAAGGCAAGTAGTTTCCAAGCTTTTACATGACAAAGTGGAAATATTATTAAACATGCAAAATTTGATATTAGTAATCGAAAGCATAAAAGATTAGCCTTTGGCTAGTATCTAATAAATACTTAACTAGAATGAATCAGAATGGATTAAGTGTGCTGTGAAAGCTAAAACTCGAGAGCTTTCTGTTTAGGTCTCAAGATAGGAAATTGATTCTTAAAAGGTTCTTGAGAATCTTAGTAAAAGTAATTAAATTGAGAATTGTATGCAGTTAGATGAATTTATATCTCTCTCTAAAATGTTGGAGCACTAAAATGAGATATACCAGCACTCCTAGTACTAAACAATTATTGCAAGTTTAATTATCACCGCTAATGAAAACTGCACTATTATTGATATGCCGACAGGCTCAGGTAAAACTTGGATATAGGCACTTGTTGCTTAAAATTATGGTTTAAAGGGATAGAAAATCACAATTATTGAGCCTAATTAACACTTGCAAACCTAAACTGATGAAATAATAGGCTCCATCCATGAAGATGTTCGAGTGGTTGACATTATGACATATTACAGACATACTTTCAAAGATGATATAGTAATCTTCAACGAATTCGATACAATTATTGACAACTCATTTTATTCTCTAGGAAATATGATTACAGGACTCTGGTTATTTTCCAATAAGAAAGAATTTTTGTTTTCAGCGACTTATACAAAACATCACACAGTTGTTATTGAAGAAACAATCAGAAAACCTAAAGTTTTGAGTTTTTAATCAGAGCTGCTATACTAAAAACAACTTTAAAGCTAATTTTAGTGTGATGGATTGTTGTCAAAGGATAAACTTGAAATGTGGCAATAGCTTCAATCTGAAATTATTAGGAGATACACCAACGAGCCACTCATAGTTATAGTGAACTCAGGGGATTTTGAAGAGTTTAAGGCTAAGCTTCTTAAAGGAAACAAGTAAGATATTTACCTATCAGATGATTAATAATGCAGACAGAAAATCAAAGATAAGTAAACAGGAATATTACTTATTAAAGAGATAAGCAGTGTGGGCTGTGACTCTAAGTTTAAAAAAGATGCATTTGTGTTTATTACATGCTCGGTAAGTTCTAAGAGGAAGCTATAGTAGATGCTAGGGAGAGAAAATAGATGCCAAGGTTTGTCAAGAGGATGCGTTTTCATCCAAGACTATGAGAATGAAGCAATCTTCTGGCAGCATTAGAGATCTATGGATAACTAAAAAGTGAGAAGGCTTCACGATGTGATAAAGCTTCTCTGGAAAAAAAGGAGCAACCAAAGGCTAAGTGACTAAATTGAAGATTCATAGAAGGGAGGTGATGCAATTTTTAATTTGAAAGATTTAGAGAATGCAATCGGTTACAAATTTTATCAGGAAATCATCAAGGGCCATGAGATGTGAAGATGTTAGTTGTATAACTTTATAAATTGTGATTAAACTACTTTTTAAGGATGTGCATTAATATGCTTTTCATTTTAATTAATATTCAAATAATAATTAAATATACTAAATAATGTTTAGGTATTGCATAAGCTTTAATAAAATGAAAGGACTGCTTGAAGAAGAAGATACTAAAGTAGAATAGTAGTTAAGGCATTCAAGTCCAAAGTTAAAGTAGTTCAATCATGAGGCTAAGAACTTAATGATTAAAGAATTTATGAAATAAAGAGTATGCAGGTTGTAAATAACTTCTATAACAAATAAGTATTGACTTAAACTTAAAAATATCTGTGTTGAGTATAAAGTAATACTTTAAAAATAGTGAGAAACTCGTTTGCTAAAAACGGTATTGCCTAAGACCTCAAATAAACCTAAGCTTTATAGATTGTTGGCAACTGATTTTTAACTCCTAAATCTTTCAGAAAAAAAGACTATATTAAACATCGACGAGAGTTAGCATAGGTTTTGCTAAATTTGATATAAATTGTGGTAAAAAAGTACAAGCTATCTCATACAACATCCTTAATAAAATTAAGTGATATTAGTATAATTACTGATTTAAGCAGTAGCAATATAGCAAATTTTACAATTATTTATAGCAAGAATACAAGTAAAACAAACTTTACTTCTTTTTAAGCTTTTTAAAGGAAATATAGTTGACTGATCCTAATAGGCTCTCAAGTAATGTATTCATTCTTGACAATGCCTTTTATCACAAAAGTGAATATTTATTGCAAAAATATACTGAACTAAAAATACCTGTTATGTTTTTAGGGCCCTATCAGTATCATCTTGCTCCAGTTGAAAGGCTATGTGTAAAAAAATCGAATTCTATGATTGAATTATGTGAATCGAAAGTTGTGTCAACTTTAACCACGCAAAACCAAAATGCTGTAAATAAGAGAAGTACATATCCTTGAAATTTACTAAAAAATTCTTAATCTTTAAGTAGAGAGCCCTTCATCATACTTATATAAAGTACTATACGGGCATTCGTCGACATATCTCCAAAAGACTTATGAAAATTCTAACGCAAGCATACCCTAATGTTAATATTTTAATGAGGATTGGCCCCAATAATTTCATTAATTTTGTTCTGGAGGGATATCTCTCTCATAAATTATAAAACTAACACAATTTAATTTGAAAAATACAAACATAATATTACAAATAGATGGTAGTCTCTATCAAAATAATAATCAGTAAATAATGAATTTAATATAAATGAGTTTGATTTATCAAACCTTATAAACCAAACTTTGTAAAACTAGAATTAATATAAAAACAGCTTTTCTATATTGTTTAAATTTGTTAAACACTTTTTACCTAGTTTATTCTAATTCTTGCATTAATAGTTGGAAAAAAAGACTTTTTTATTTACTGAAAATATTAAATATTATATCTACAAATATTCTTAATTTATTAATAAACAACTTGAAAATAAAACTTTTCCATAACCCCTAAATTTGTGAAAAATTGTTAAAATAAAATATTATAAATAAATCATCATAGAAAACATTCAACAAAATTATAAAAGAAAATTTATGGCGAGATCATATTAAATGAATTGAGTAATTTCGGATTAAAGTGATAAATATGAATAGCTGATAAAGAGAAGTAAATCCTAAAATATAAGAAATATTGTAAGTTAACTTAATTTTTTTAAGGGAAAAAAAGTATTATATTAATAAAATTTTATAATAAATATAATAAAAAAAGTAATAAATGTCGACTTAGCCAAAGTTGATATTATTGATAATCAGTTTATAAAATTAATATTAAATAAATATCTTTTTATTATACATTTATATAAAGAAATTTTATTTTATCATTTCTTGTCAGCTTAGGCCTAAGCTGGCTAATTATTTTAAATCTTGGAGTCTAATTAAAGAAACTTGATTTTATAAAAATTTGAATTTATTTTTATATCTAATTTATTTAAAATTTGATATAATGCTTAGATATGCAATAATGATAGGCTTAGGCTGATAAATATTAATCTAATGCCCTTATTATAAATCAATTTTATATTTCCTTAAATTTAATTCTCTATAGATAAATCAATGAAAGATAAAATCAAATACTATTAATAAAGAAATAAACTAAATAAGAGACAATAGCTCTTTACAATTTTAAATTAAAATTTCTATTAATTATTTTTTCCTCTTATGTTTAATCTCTCAAATAACTATACATTTTTATTTTTAAAAATGAACAAAATTAGTTGTATTTAGAATGAAAATAAATTACATTTTCAAGGCAAATAAATATAAAATATATACACTAATAAAATTTTGTAAAAATAAATTTTTATACCACACTTTTTTTGAATTTATAATTAGATATAGTTTATTATATTTAAAAAAAATTATAAAAATTATTATCGCAACTATTTCAAATGTTTTTATTATTTTACATTTCTTAAATAAATATTTACTCTCCAGCTTTTAAATAGAACATAAAAGTCATAATATTATTTTTTGTATTTTTTTGAGGTTAACTTTTAAATTTTAGACTATATTGCTAAAAGAGATGAACTCAAACATAACTAAGTTAGCAAAATATATTGTCAAAACTATAAGATTACTTATTGTAATCGTAAAAAGGTGCCTCTACTACTTGAAAGTAAAGAACTAATCAAAAGATATTTGAAAAAGAAATATAAATTGTCAATATTAACAATTTAGGTTGTCATAAACAATAATTTAAGCAAAAAACATTATAATCGGATTTAGTGTGGATTTAAACAGAGATGTTGAAGAGTTGCCCTTCAAATTTAAAAATAAAGAAAAAAAGATATGATAAAATATTAAGGGATAAATTGAGAAGAAAAAATGTTAACATTTGAAGCTGAATAAAAATCTTAATCTCAAGATCAGATCCAGATAATCCAAGGTTTAATGATGAAATTTAATAAATTCCTAATTATAATGACACCCCTGTAAAATTTAAGATTTACTGGAGAAGAGTACTAATAACTCAAATAATAACAAAAATTTTGTACTAGGGAGCGTTCAATAAAATCTGTAGATCTTATTTTTAAATTATAAAATAACTCATTTATTATGCTACTCAAAATTATATGCGATCGTAAAATCCCAAACAAATTATTAGTTCATTTATGATCGGGAAATATTAAGAAAAAAATGTTTTAATACTTTTAAAGAATAAGTTCATAAAGAAATAGAAAATAGAATTTAAATCATACAATATTTTGGTTAAAATTGGGGAATCAAGATGAAAATAATCAAACAATATTGCAACTTCAAAGTATATGGCGCATGAGTTTTAGCAAGAGGTTTACAGAAATCTTCCTACTAGAGTTTTATTTTAATAAGCTTTAAAACAATGAGTCCATTGATTGTCAAAAATCAGAATAAATATTAGGAGTTATCTATAAATCTAGATATGCTCTAACAGTAAAAAGATGCTGAAGATAGGCACCGTGATCATGTTTACAATCAATTTGAAAGTCAATTTAAATTAACAAGAACTTTAAAACAAATTCAGTAATAAATATATTGAAACATCGCCGATAATAATTAATGCAGATGTCTGCTAGAAAAATGTTTTAATTATAATTGGAGTATACCAAGAAATGTAGAGGGTTTGTTAATATTATTTAAAGCTTATTGGATATTAATACTAGTGCTTATACCAGCCGATATTTATTATATTTTATCTCATCCTTTTTACTTTCGACAGCTTTAGTCAACCCTCCCCATATGTTGAGGAAGCCAGTTCGGGAATCTGGCTCATGGTAACATGCCACTCCAATTGGATAGGCAAGGGGAATACACCGGAATCCCTGTGTGCCCTAATTTTGTGTGCTACTGAATGAATTTATCTTTTTACTGCCATTACAGACTTTTTAAGTGAGTGCTCTTTTTCAGGTAAAACCCCTTCTCAATAAAGACTTATTGTTTGGCTTTTCTAAGAAGAAAACCCCGAGAGATACTCTGCTTAAGATTTCTTATGCAAGGTTACTACTTACTTTCCATCAGCAAATATAGTCAAAACTAGTGGTCTTTTTTAAATCCTGTTCTATCCTTGATGCCCTCAACCCTAGGATACAATAATAGGAGTATCATTTTGTTTTAAAACTACATATTATTCTGAGGAGGTTCTCAGATTCGGGACTTGCCTCGTTAAAGCCGAGTGCCTTCGCGGTTTCGAACTTCGGGGTACCGAAATTGGTTGGGCCTCAACAGATCGTAAAAATTCAGAGAATGATTATTTTTAGCATTAGAAATTGACTTTCCTTGGGGTATTAATTTAAAAACAAACCTCTATAAATATATTGCGTTAACAATTTAAGACTTGTTTACTTAGAGATAAAATAGCTTAAGACAATGGCCATCTCTTCTTAATTTGAATTTTTGCTCAAAAGTTTTAAGAGGCAGTAGCGTTAATGATATAAAAAAAGGGTTACAAGTATGATAAATTATTTTAATAATTTTTTTAAGAAATGATGACTCAATATCCATGATGAATCACAAAAGATTAATAAAGATGAATTAAAGAACAAACAAAGCTTTTATCAAAGACACAATAAGGAATTGTATCGAGTTGGATATAAAGGGTCCCCACCAACAGAGACCGAGCAATTTAAAGCATAGGATTTTATTTTATCGTAACCTAAAGAAAATTCAATGAAGCCATATTAAATAAGATTAATAATTAAGACTTTAATGCCTAGAATTTATAATTGTGATTTGTTTGACAAGGTTTGGAATTCATCTAGAGTTTGCAAAAGTTAATCATTTAAAAAAAAGGAAGATTTTTACTATATTTTTTAATAAAAATTTACTAACGCTAAAAAAAATTTTACCTAATAAAATAAGGATTGGGACAAAGAAGCAATAATATAATATTTTTACTATTTAGTCCAAAAAAAGATGTTTATTTAAAAATTAAACAAAAAAATATAAAAATATTATATTCATTTAAGCTTTTTATGCTTTTGAAACATATAAGGTTTAATTAAAGTAAATTATTTTAATATTTTGATTAAATGAACACAGTGACCCAGACTGCCCTCAGCATGCCTTACTGTAGAAGAAAGCTATTATAAAGTCCGGGAATCAGGAAAAGTATTCACCCTATCCCTACTTATTAATTTTCTTGTTTAATAATATAAATTAGGATTAAATTATTTATAAAAATAAATAATAATTCTAATAAAGTTTAAGTTAAATGAAAAAAATATAACTAATAGTTTAAATTAAATTTTAAACAATATTTATAAATTTTTATCAAATAGTATACTTCATACTAAAACTTCGAAACAAAAATTTTCACTTTAACAATTTTTATTGTGATAAAATTTTATGACAAAAATAATAATATTAAAAAACAATAAATGTAAAGTTCTTAAAATTTATTAATATCATTTATGTCTAGAGATGATATTTGGCTAATAAGCTTAAATATGAATATATTTGGAGCTCTACCTTATTACCTGAAAATTAGGAATATTTTATTTTCAAAAATAAATTATAGCCAGATATGGATATACTCAAAATGATTTTTAAAATAATATTCTTTAGAACAGTGAAATTCCTAATTTGAATATTGATTGAAATAAATGATAGTCTTTAGAATGAAAATATATGTAAGAACTTTCACATTTTTAAAGAAAAGAATCAAAATTGAAAATGTAGATCCAGAAACGTTTGAAAAGTCGAAATTAATTTATATAGACTCAAAAATAATTCTGATGCCATTAAAACAATTATGGTTATATTGAATATCAATCCACAAAATTTGGGCTCCTGAGCAAGTGAGTAACATCCTTGCACAATTGAAAACTAACTTTTGATTAATACTAAATAACTTTGTTACAAGTAATAAATTGCAAAATTCAAGTTCTACCATAAAAAACTAAATCTATTATATAGTGTTGAATCAATCTAATGCTCAGCAAATTGCACAATAAAATTGCAAAAAAGGAATGACTATTCTCATTAAGATTGTGTAGATCACGAATCTAAAAATTAATGTTGAACCATTATTAAAGTTGGCAGTGATATATCCAATTTTAAGCTTTTTATAGGATTTTTTTCAATTGAATGTTAAACATCAAGAAGTTAGGGTTGCCAAGTACAGATATACTTTTGAAATAGATTGTAATTTCCTCATTCTTTGAGTTAATAGAGCCATAGCCTGTAAAAGTACAAAAAATAAGGACTATTTAAAGTAGAAAATTCATTGAAATGTCAGCAGAGGTATAATTACCACAGTTTTAGCAAATGGAGAATGACAAAAAAACTATAGAATTGTCCACTTAGCAGGTAATTATAAACACTTAAATTATGATTGTAATTTTTAATATTTTCCTTTATGGAAATGATAAGTTAACTTGCCTTTATCTTAATTTTATTATTTCACCTTTTCAATATTTATGATTTTATTTTTTATCTTGTTCGAATGTTCTATAATATTACAGTATATTATATCACTTTTAAAAGCTTAAACTTATTTGTTTTATTTTTACCTTTATTTTTTTTATTACAATAAGTTATTCATTATGCTTTTTAACTTCTAATTGATTTAATAAAATTATCTTAATTTCTGTAAAAATCTTTATTTTAGAATCTAAAACATGTTTAATTAGATATAAATAAATTATAATGAGTTTAAAATGTAAAACCTTTTTATTTCTTAAATATAATAATAAATGAAAAATCTCCAAAATTGAAAATTTAATTTTTACTCTTTTAAAATTAATTATTCATTTGAAGAAAAAAGAACAATTTACTAATTATTAATTGAAATAAATATCCATTTTTGAAATGTTAACAATTTACTCCTCACTTCTATCATATGGTCAATTATGAAAATTGCTCATTAATGTACATTCCTCATTTAATCCGTTAATAAAACAAAGATCATAATTTTATCTATTAAATTTTGAAGGCAAGTATAAAGGGCGAGCAAAATACATGAAAATTGGTTAAAAAATCAAAGGTTTCAAGCGATACTTTTTTTACTGAATGCAAATGGATTTCTTATTACAAATTATCCTTGAAAATAGAATTTAGATGAAATATGCATTAAACTCACGATATTAAATCACATACAAGATGTAAGTTCTAAGGTCATTAAGAGATATGTTGACTTCGAGTTTTGACAAATGTTCGATTTAGAAGGATTGTGTTCGTATTTTAAGTACCTTAGCTTTCTTTAAATATCTATTTTCTAATCTGTAAACTAAAATATTCTTGGTTTACATCCTCGAAATTAAAAAAGTTCATCATCTAGAGAACATGTAAAAAATATCAAATCGAGACAACGAGTTCTCAGTCAGTAAATGACATAAGAAAATTAAGATAAAATAATTTTTATTTTAAGCACAACTGTCTTTTTATAATTTACAAACCTCTATAAATTTCAAAATTTCAATATATCCATCATTATTTCTCTCAAATTTCAATCTTTATGACGCATTTATAATAGATTTTATAGGTGTAAGAATCAGAGATCGTTAATATTAAATTTTGTTTTTAATTAAATTGATATTTATTATAATTTTTAATAGGTTGTCTTTTTATAAATATATATAATACTATTACTGCAGAGGTTTAGTAAGCCATAGTATGATAAATAGTAAAATCAATAGTATAAGGATAATTATCTGTATTAAGATTTTAAAATAATTGATATTGTTAAAAAAACAAAAATAATCTTAATTAAAACTATTTAAAAATAAGGGTTTTAAAAGAATCGAATCGGTAATTGATGGCTATTAAATATAATAAGTGACCTTCTCTTTAATCATCCAAATTTTAGTATTATTACATTGAATTAATTTAAATCATTTAAAATGCTTTAAAGAATACTCAAGATCAAATTAATGATGATTGAGAATTTTCAAATAATAGTTAAGTAGAAAAAAATAAAATTTCATTCGAAATCTATGAGAAAATTCCTAATACTCAAACAAGAAAAAATCTGAAAAAATTAAAGAAATTTGAGTTATAAAAGCTGAAGAAAGTAAAAGTCTAGTATAGAGTATGAGAGTAAAATTAAAGGGAAATAGAAGATGAACCTAATAGATTAAAGAAGTATGAGAGATGGAAATATTGATAAAATAGAAAAAGATAGGAATTTTGATAAATTAATTAGATTTAAATATTTAAAAATTTGGTCATAAGTCCTTAACTGTTGCAATGAGTGAAATCGAAAATGGACCAATAAGTGTAAGTGAGCTAAGAATTGATTGATTCAACTACTTTGGAAGATTTGTGTTGATTTTCGCAATTTCTACCAACACTTGACGATTTGGTCCTGACAATTAGGTAGGTTCTCTCAGCGATTGGTGCGAATGCTGGCAGCAATTGGTTGGATACAGCGATGAGAGTGCATAATGATGATTGGAGCGAGAGTTGAAAGTGTAGAATGGTAATTCAATAGCAATTGGTGGTAAGCTTCGTGATTCATCGCTCGTTATGGCAAGAACTGCTGTAAGAGGGCTTGAAACCACCATCGTTGGCTATAGTGGCGAAGTTGGTGTCTCGAATGCGCGCAAGCGAGGGAGGTTGTGATGGTTTGGAAGGTTTGATTGATTTAAACTTAAACTTAAAAGTGTAATATGTAATAATTCGTTTTGATCGCTAATCTAATCAATTACTCGAACGTCGTCGCGATTCTTGCTGTCTTTAGCCACTCTTGGTAGGATGTCGATTGTTGCCAACATTTGCTTCAAACGAAGCCGTGCTTGATGGTGCTGCACCACTGCTTCACGCTGAAGGCCCAGAGCTTGTTCACGTCAGTCTTGGTCATGCGCTTTCAGAATCTCCGAGAGCCGCTTCACGAGGTGGATCCTAGAGAGTATTAGGTGTAAGATGCTTACTTGCTGTCTGCCTGCTCCTATCGAAGGTGCCTCTTGATGTAAGAGAACAACTGCTCGATCGGGTTGAGCCAGGGCGAGTACTCGGCGTTGAATAGCACTGTCACCTTGAACTTCCTGGCTGTAGCCAGCACCTCCGAATACTTGTGAATGACTGCGTTGTCCATGAGCAGCACGATCCTCTTCGACGCGAGGTCCTTGTCAGTGCGCAGCTGGCGCAGGGTGTGATAGAGGAAGTTCTCGAACAGCATGGCGTCGAACGCGCCCTCGATGACCTGACTCGAGATCAACCTGTCCTTGGTGATGACCGCCACGAAACTCATGGAGAACTGCTGCCGCTTGGTCGACTCCTTCGCGATTGAGAGATTCCTTGCCAAGACCCCATACTTGCCTAGGCGTTGGTTGGTTTGTTCGCGCACCGTTGCGATGGGAGTGTACTACTATAGCGATTCGATGCAACCACAACCAGTATTCGCTATACCTGCTTGCTTGTCGTGCTTACCTGCTTAACTTGGCTCTGAACCTTCAAAAAGTTTGCTTAAATTTGAAGAAATCGCTTACATTACTAAGAATACCCTCTGATTTAGCTGCTGCTCCCACCCCTACTCGATAGCTGAAGACGTTTAGGTGTGATTGGAATCCTGCTTCTACTACCTGCAACGCCTGAAACCTCGCTGCCCTTACGTTAGGTGGATTGCAACCTGAGGCTGGCCAGGTTCTGAAGCAATGGAGCGAGCGCCGACGACGATTTGAGAGGGGTTTCTGGCTAGCTGCGAGCCTTCTTGGAGGAGCTGCAAATTCTGATGGCGTCGAAGCGCTTCTGCAGCGATGCGTGCTGAGCACTGCCCTCCGGGGCTTCCAGGATAGGTGACAGCTGAGTGTGTCTCTGATTACTACGATTTTTCACAGGAGTGGCAGCAATGCTCTCCCCTCTCGGACCCAGTATACGCTGTTCCTAAGTGTAAGATTTCCTCAGCTCTAACTTTGCAAAGATCGATTTCGAGTTTAGACTATAAAGATCAGGTGGAAAACTTCCAGGTGCTGTTCCTATTCTCTCACTAATGCTGATCTAGTCTTGCTTACTAGCGATTGCACTGTTCTCATCGCAACCAGCACCTCTCGAGCCATGTTTGGCGCTGAATTCAACAAGTTAAGCAAAAATAGCGAAGCTTACCTGGGGGTCCCCGGAATTGCTTGGGGTCGTGAATCTTGGCTTTTTAGGTCATTTTCTTCTTAAATCTAAACTTGCTTTTGAAAAGGTGCCATACTTACTTCTCCATTTTGAGCCTACTTTCGGTCCTCGATGTTTTCATCCATGCATGTTTCTCTGTTAGGGTAGCCAGCCAGCATCTCACCATAGTCGATCACGTTGTTAGTGACAAGGATCTCAGTTTGCCAACTGCAGGGGTTAGGGAGGAATCGTTATGACGAGATTTATCGTGAAGAGCAGCAGCATTGAAGCTCCATTGCTTGGTTGGCAGGTAGTCGCTCCTGAAATTCGACTCGTCCACTGAAATGATCACTGCATCCTCCAAGAATAGCTGCTCGAGCAGTCTTGACACCCATAACCGCTTCTCGTTGAACGCTGGGTCCCTATACTTGACGTTTGAGTTCTGGGCTTTGCCGAATCGAAGGTGAAAACTTTCCTTCAAAACCTTCAAGAGCGTGGCCACGCTTGACACCATTAGAACCTGGAATTCCGATACTTAACATTGCATCTCGAGCAGTTTATGATGCAAGCGCCAGCCAGTGACCTTGTAGATGCCTGTTTGTTCAAGGATAACAGCGATCGCCTTCAGCAACAGCGGGTTGCTCCGCGTATTCTTCCTCCCATTCCTCTGCTTTGGCTTGGGATTGAGCACCCTGTGCTCCACCTCATACTTGAACTTCTCGATTGCTTTGTACACGAATCGCCTCTCTACGCCCATTTCTAGCGCTATGTCCTTGGGCTTCATGCCCTCCACCTTGTAGTGCTATACAACAGCAATCTTCTTCAGCGCCAGCTTCGCGTCCCTACGTTTCAAGTAAGGATTCTTGGAGCTTCCATCCCTAAGTTTATGGCTTGAGTGTTCAACTAAAGCGAAATCGTTATCCACGCCCTGCACCTTCATGAAGTCTTGCAGGCCCTACCAAAGCTCGTCGCTCTGCTTTATCTGCAGGTTCTTGGACACTACATTAGGGGTCTTCACGGAAGCATAATGTTACGGCTTCCTCAGCATTCGAAGGAACTGATCCAGGCCCTGACAAAGCTGGTCATCTGTAGCCAGATTTTCAACATCGACTAGCGATGAGACTGCTCGCTCGACGTTCTCCAAGGGCAATCGTATGATTCGCCCACCCAGTATGCCCATCGTCGACGGTGGCACCTGCCCATTGTTGAGGAGAGTGCCTGAGGTGTAAGAGAGCTTCACTGGTTTGGGATTGGAGGGGAAGTTAGTGCCCAGCACGACCGATGTCCACTTAACTACAGTCTTCGACTATGGCTTCAACGCACTCTGCTAGATCTCTTCGAACTCTTGCTGGCAGAGAAACCCAAAGTTAAGTATCGATTTGTGAGCGAAGAAATCGTATGATTGCTCACTACTAGAGGATGGTTCATTCACGATAGGCAGCAGCTGCATAGTCCTGGAGCTACTCCCTGCACGAGGTTTGATATCTTCCAGTCTTTAAAAGTTTAATAGTTAATAGTAATAGCTCAAATCACACTTAAACTCAAACCAGTAAAAATCATTCCGAGATTTCACATGAGTATAAAAGCTCGATCAATCAGAAATTTTATAATTAATAAATTTATATGCAGAAGTTTGACCAGCTCTTACTTCCAAAAGGGAAGATCGAGATCTTCAAAGTCGACTACAACCTCCTCAAATTCATCAAGTCTTCCGGAACGCCTCACATTCCTACCCTCATGCTCCACCACATACCCCTCGACATCACATTCAAGAACTGCGTTCAAGACGTCACCCTACAATGCTCGATTCTTGAGTTCCTCGCTGCGGCCATTCCTTTCAACGTGACTATGCTGATCAAGAAGTTGGTCTCTTGTAAGAAAGTCAACCAGAACTTCGTCGAACAGATATACGCTCCTCTCGTTTCGTTCGTGCACCAAGTAATGGGCTAAGTCAACTATGATGTCACCCTTCAAACCTTCACTCTCCAAGATGGCAGGAGATTCTGCTAACAAATGATGATGTGGCTTCATCTCGGCAATCACGACATCTAAATCCAGTCTGTTGCCAAGAGAAACAACCTCGACTACTCCATCACCAGCGCCTCCTTCTAGAAAGACTTCCCCCGCCCCCAATACTAAAACAGCAACGAGGTCGACAACCAGAAGAACAACCCCAAACTCATTCAAAACCTCGATATTTCTGGGATCGAGTTGATTGAAAATCCAGACATGTGGCGAGTGGTCGAATCCGTTTACGATCCTTTGAATCACTAACAACTTCTCAAGGAAGTAAAATCACATGGTACTACTGCGAGTACTAGAATGAAGAGAGGAAGAAAGGAGGAATCAAACCTAACCTTTAAAGTAACAAACCTGGAGCTATGTGGAATCTAAACCCTGGACCAGCACCAAGCAGCAGAAACCCTTTGAGAGACTTTCCAAACCCCGTGATCAATGTCGACGAGGATGAAAACGAAGAACAGATGCGTGAACCCAGGTTCAACAGAACCCTAACCAACCAAGCCTCGCCACCAGTCAAGAAGACCTCCTTCTCATCCGACTCGACGTCCAGATAAGCCACCAAAGAGGATCAAGAAAACAAGAAGCTGAAAGAATGATGCAGCAACACCAACAGCCAGAGAACCAGTTGAGAATGAGCAGCATGAAACTGAACAGCAACCTGAACTTTTCAGAGCACTCGAACGAAGGAATGCTCTCATAAAGGAAGCCCCGCTTTGATTCTTCACAGCAATCATCGACCCTGCATTCAGTCAAAGCAGTCAGATACAGGTCACTCGATATGAACGCCCTGACTGTGACGCCACCTCAAGCATGATGAAAGAAAGTCAGTCCTATACCTGTATTCCTTCCTACTCAGAGTACAACAAGTGGCAAGCTCTTGACAGAAAACTATATGACGATTACGAAGGTCTCTTGTTAAGAGCCCTGACTGGCCCGGCTGAACGAAGGGAGGAGAGCATTGCAGAAATACGCGAAGCTATGACGTTATTCAAAGAACTTTATGGAGGCAATGAAACAGCGAAGGACTACGCTCTCTTGACATACTACCCTACAACTTCCGATGGATTGGTAATCTAAAACAACCTGGAATTCCACTTTGCAGAGAGGAGCGTTGTCTTGCAGCAGCACCAGTTGATTCGCGACAACGCGTACTACGTTAATCCAGATGGAGTCTACTTACTGGTTGATGGCATCAAAAACAAGCTACTCAAGAAAAGAATGGCCAAGAGCGACCCATCTGAAGTATTGAAGATGAAAGAACTTGAAAGATAGAAGAGGCAGAAGCTATCAGAGAACAACCAATACGAAGATCGTAATGAGCAAAACCAAGAGGCCCTCAACGAAGAGATGAAAAATGAGGATGATCCTGCAGATCCAAACAGAGTCCTTCTAAGTTCTTAAGAGAAATAAGCCTAGAAGAGTGCTAACGAGGTTGAGAAGAAAGAAAAGGTGGGATCTAAGTAAAAGGACAACCTGGACAAGTTCTACAAGCATCGCCTATTTACCCGCCTCTGGTATGTAAAGGAGAGGTTCGAAGACTTCATTCCTTCTGAGACTTTGCAACTTCCATTCATGTTTCAGAATGCCATCGACTGCTATCTGTTCATATAAAACGAAAAGGCTGACTAACACTACACTTACACTGGCTCACCCTTCATCTAGAATCCTATTCACCGACTTATGCTCTCACCTCACCGACTAATTCGCAGTGCATCCCTTAACAGAGTCCGACACTTCCAGTACAGAGAATAATTTGACTCATTCAATCCCACAGTAAGCCTGAGCTCAGAAATGCAAAAGGCAATTCATTACACACCCTACCTTAATCAAGTCATGCACCTCGCCAACGTCCTCTGCGACGGACTCGTCTACCTTGAAAGAAGATCGTTCTGTATGCTGCTTTGCTCTCTTTTCAAAGCCGAACCCCAGGTCTTGGTGAACGATATGTTCTTAAACCCTGCAAAGTTCCCACTGCAACAAGCACTCGACTGGCTGGTCTTTGACAAATCATTCAGAGGCTACGACAGCAAACTAATTGGCTAAATCAGTTATAAACATGCCTACTTCTATAAGCTAGGCAGCTTCGCATAACAATACTTGAAGAACCAGTAACAGTTTTCAGCCATTCTCAAAAACAGAGGCTCTATCATTGTGGAGCTGGCGTTCTTCTAAACCAGTGTTTCACCATCGTCAATATTAGGAGTGGTTCGCGAGAATTCGAAGAAAGAGCTCGTAATCACCAGCACTAACAACTACTGGAAGGAGGACAAAACCATGCCAAAATCTTTTGAGTCTAAGAGTGCCGACTTCAAAAAATTGTACCAGATATTCATCAGAGATTTCACGAAAGATCCAGCCTTCTCAACATCCATGAAACGCGTGTATGAAATCAGATTTTACTCTTGCACTATGAGAGAGAACATCCCCAAGAACATGCTGCTTTAGTATGACGACTAGCTCGCTAATTCTTTGTGAGATTCTACTCAATGTAAGACTTTTACCTTCGACTAACTCTTTATTAGGTACTCGTTCCCCAGTTTCCACCACGCAGTGTACGACCTTCACAGAGGAATCAGCTATCTCTAGTGTCAAGTGTAAAGACTCACATATGAGAACGCATCATTCCAGGACATGCCTCCTGACACTCCACAAGGTGCTTTGGAACACTACAAGATCCCCAAGGCAAGCTACTCGCAAGTCTCATATATCGAGCACTTCTACAAAGAGTTCTGCAAGTCAAGCGAAGAGGAAGTGTCAAAGCACATTCGTAAGTTTTTCATACTTGCTTATACATTTTATAGAAGACGCACTTTACCACGATGCCAAGACGTCTCTCTTCTCAACTACTCGTCGACCAATGCAACTTCTGAACAGCTTGTATTAGATTAATGCGTTAGTAATATTACTAACATCCCCACCTACTGATTCGGCCATTAACTAACTAAAACAAAGTACTTGGTAGAGCGCTAAAATGCTGGCATGTTTCGTTCAGAAAGCGCTAAACGAATCAGTGAAAAAGGAGCACCCAGATTTGTACGCTTTTTTCAACTCCACGTAAGCATTTGTGAGATTTACCTAAACTTATAGTTACCTGATGTTCAAACCCATCGACAGAGAGGATCATCCAGTACACCTTAATTGGGAGCTACCAGAAGATTTCAAGATAACCATGGGCATTCTCTCCAGTCTCCAGGAATGCCTTAAGATAAGTTTTCATTGGCCAAACAACTACCTCTCCAAGCAAAAACGTATCAGTCACGATTCTATCGAGCAAAAATTGCAAACAGTCGTGAAAAAGATTTGCACTTACGGCTACACTCAACCCATTTCAAAAGAGCAGTCCAAGATCGAACACTCGCCCTTCCTCTTGCATTTGGAGGCTTACAGAAAAATGATGATGTTCACCAGCGACATCTCTAATGACTCTTCACTGTAAGTGATATTCATATCAAGTAACGCTGTATATAGAAAGGTCATTATGAGTGAACCCACATTCTACATTGATGAGGTATCCAAGAGAATGAATAATCCTCAGACTCGCCAAATGATTGAAGGCCTCACCGTCAATTCTATCATTCAGAGTGTGAGCCCCTCCATCGACAACGACACCGACTACGCTATGGAAGACCAGCCTCAGACCTACAACCCCTCCCCTACTTCATCCAAGAAGTCAAACTATGGCCAGATGAGTGAATACTCGCGAACCTATCAAGAGTACGGCGGCATGCCCGAAACCTACTTTCAAGACGAGAGCGCTGTGAACAGAGAAAAGTACCAGCTCCAGCAATTGACAAGTAAACTCCCACAGTCTTTTGTTATGTCTCCCATACCCAAATCCAAGCCACAGAACCAGATTCAGAACCAGAGCCAGAGCTAGAGCCAGATCCAGAACTAAGACGAAATCTCAGCTTTTGATGATGATCCCTAAATCTTGCAGCAAGACCACTCGCACACTCCCAAGTTCTTGTCTTAGAACCAGAATCTTTCACAAGACTATGCAAGCAACCCAAACCCTATGAACTCCATGACGAAAGGCAGTGACAGCATGAACTGGGCGAAGCAGCAATAACACCCATGGAATCAGAATTAGTAGCTCAGTAACCAGCCATCCTCAATGAACTAGGACCACTAACTCTATGCCAAAGGAAAGTTAGTTAACCAAAGTGACCTTCCTGACAATCCATACAAGTTGTACAACAGACAGAACCAGAAGAAAATGGCTTGGAGCTTATGGAAAACTGCTTATGGGGAAGGCCAAATAAACTATTCGTTATTCAAGGACCTCACCATAGCTGCCAATTCACAATAGTAGAGCTCGATCGACAAGAGCATTGAAACAATCAAACAGCTGTATGGCTAGAAATCAAGCAAGGAGCACGGTCAAATGGGATCTCAACTTGAACATGGTTCAAAGAACAAGCCGCAATCAGCAATGAATCAGGGATTCGGCAACGACAACACCTTGATGAGCCATCAAGCAGACCAAGAGTCGTTTGGCTATAACTTCCAAGATGAACTCAAGATGATCTAGGATACTAAGCCTAAGACTGAAGTCGACAAGTACTACCAGAAAAATCAGCAGCTTATGGGAACCCTTGGCAATAAGCAAAACCTCACAGAGTTTGAAAGCTAATTCTGAACAAAGGTCTGACCCTATGAACCAGAGCACGATGTTTGGATAGCAAGATTGGTCTATTTCTCACCAGAATCAACAAGAAGGCAATCCTGCTAAATACTACAAGCCACAACAACAACAGCAACAGCACCCTAGCCAAGTGCACTCCAGAAACAAACCTTTCGGAGCTCAAGCCTCAAGCAAACCAGAGAAATTCACTTGGAACGATGACTACTCCTCTATGAATTGGAACCAGAAACAATCTTCCAACCAGCAGCATTCGCAGTAGATGATGAACCCCAAGCAAAACTACATTGAGTTTGGCAAGCAACAAGCCCCACCAGCCTTCTCTACCCAGAACTTCAACAACTTCTAATCTGACTAGACCAAGTCCTTCCACGACCACTCCACTGGCGAGGGCACAGGAACCAGCAAAGTGCAGTCTCCTCACAGATCCAGCAATGATGGCTCCATGATTGGACAACCTTCCTCTCATCCTGCTATGCCTATCAACCATCTTTCAGGCCAGGCTCCAGCCATCACTAAGAACATGCAGATACTCCCATATCACCAGAAGAAGAAAGCTGCAGAAGAAGAGGCAGCTAAAGAAGCGAATGCTGGCAACCTTGGAGCTGGCAATGATAACGGCGACTAACAAGATCAAGTCTGAGACGTCTATGCGAGAGACTCCAGAACCAATGAAGCAAGACTCCAAGAATGAGAGTTCATTGTATGACCCGCTTGGAAGCGCTGCTTGCTTCACTCAGATTTCAAGATTATCACCCTTCACAAGATTAACTTTGTAAATTTTAGTTTGTAAACTTTTAAATCATCCTATACTCTCTCTCTATTCCTTCGTTTGTTTCGTAGTCTAACCATCTTCTAAGAACACTAATGTATAACACTGTTTCACTTCGTGCATCTAACTAGCGCCTGGCTTTCCTCATTGCGCTAACATTCCTAACATTCCCTTCACACTACAACAGTGCTTTAAATTCTAATTCCCCCTTTATTAATTATTATTACTAAACTAAAAACCTCCTGCAGCTCAACCATGGAACAGCTGAACCAGCGCCTACAAGCCAGAAGCCACTCAAGCTGCGCTTCATGTACTAGCACAACACGCCCAACGCCTACGAAGTGCAGGTGTATCGCAAGCGCAAGTACCTGCAGCAGGACGACGCGTTCGAGATCGACAACCACAAGGGCGACCTCTACTGCAGATGTGAAGAGTTCAGCATCAGGGTTAAGCCTGGCGCCGAGTTCGCGCTCGTGGTACCTTCCTCCAATCAAGAACCTGTGAGGGTGCTCATCGCACCTGCTGGTGG
>ARYC01003542.1:0-22286 GCA_000711775.1 Oxytricha trifallax
CTTATAAATCTGCTCTTAAGCGTCATATCTTAGAGTAGCATTTTAACAAGCCTAAGCTCTATCTTAAGCATGATAAGATAGATGGAAAATATTTTTGCCCTTATTGCAATAAGCAATATAATCATTCAAGAGATTTAAAAGTTCACCTTTAAAACCATCATGGCAAGAAGTTTGAAGTCATAGATATTGAGACTGGTGAGGTCTTCCTTCAAAAAGAAATCCAAGAGACCCTTTAGAATCTTTGGAACAAAGAGTTAAGAAAGAAAATAAGCTTATTAAAGCAGTTAAAAACCTTCCAGCTTCTGAGATAGTGAAAATAACTTTGAAGATACAAGCACTAAAGTTTCTAATTTTAAATGTAATTGACCTTAAAGAATGTAAGGAAAGTTATCTTATTCTTGAGGACAATTTTGAGAAAAAGGTCATTACTGATAAGCAGTTCGCATACAAGATTTATCCATTCAACTACTTTAAATGCGATGACAAGTATCAAATGGAATTTTACAATGAGTACTAAGCTCTTACTACAGCAAGGGATAGACAGTGCAGATTTATAATTAAGCTCGATGCAATACTGCTTGCTCAAGATCATGTTGCTTTTCGCCTCCCTTTATATTAAATGACTTTAAGAGACTACATTTAAGATTAAAGAGTTCCAAAGTAGCTACCTCTTATCTTTACAAATGTTTGCAAAGGCATAGAAGAGCTGCACACTTTAGGGTATGTTCATAGAGACTTGAAGCCTGAGAATTTTATGCTTGACTTTTCACCTCTCAGAGTAGTAATAATTGATTTCAATAGATCATAAAAGAGTTGAAGCTTCAGGACTTGGCAACGTTTATAGTACTCCTGGATACTTTCCAGAAAGGGAGGACTGGAGAGATGGTGATATTAAGTGGGATGTATGGGCTCTAGCAGCAATTATTGCTGAATGCGATATGCAAAGAAATGATTACTATAGCTGTAAGAGAGAGAAAGATTCAAAACAGAGAATACAGCAAGATCTAGACTAGAATAAGATAAAAGGTAAAATGAAAGATATGGCTGAGCAGATTATCTTAAGACCAAACCACAGAGCAGAGCAAACAATAGACTAAATGATCAACTGGATAGGAGATATTAAATTTAGAAAATTAGCACATGATGCCAAGGTATAGTTTGAGTGAATAGTAAAAATAAAACCCCTAATACACACTACTATACATTACATTTAAACATTAAACCCCTACATAAACCCTATTAAAACCCTAATAAAGTATGCACTAATAGTCTACTTTTATCAATCAAAAGCTCAATCAAACTACTGAAAGGGTTTTGGGGTTTTGAATGTCATTATACAAGTAAAAACTAAGCACAACTTTCAATCTTATTAAATCAGAGTAATTATCAGGTAATTCATTTAATAGAAGGAGTTCTAAGAATAACGCAAATGAGAAGTTTGCTGCTAATATGTTGAAAAATACTGCTACGAAACTTGATGAAACAAACAACCTCCATGCATCTATACTTTATAGGACTTAGTTTTAAGAAATTTTAGATAAAATTACTTGCTCTACAAGGAAATTATTAGTTATAAAAAATAACAAGCAATAAATAAGAGACAATTAAGCAAATATTATTATAAACTTGTATAAATAATATTATATGGCTGATAATTGTTAGTATAAATCTCTAATTTTCAATGGTTTTTTCCCGATATTAAATTTTTTATGAATCATAGATTAAAATATAAAAAATTGGGGAATAGAGTAGTAGATGACAAGCCTGAATGACTCAGCAACTTATATTTTCTTTACACTAACAATAATTAATGCCATTGTTAAATTTATATTATTATGTAATTAGTCAATTGAATTATCTAAGATGTCCAACTGCAAATTAACCAATTAAAGAAACTCTATTTTAAAAAATAATAATTGAAAATTATCATAAATATACTACTAATTATCTATTTTAAAGAGGAATATTCACATATATAATTCTTTCCACATATTACTGAATACAATATAAAATATTTATTAATATTTAATTTAAGCAACATATGCCAAGTTTAAAAAAGTGCTTCTAGTGCAAACATTATATGTTGTAATGTATTATGATTTATTCTTAAATATTTGCATTTGAATATTTTTTAATCCTCTAACATTTAATATTTTAAATAAAGCTATTGAAAATATTAAATTGCCAAACAATCTTTAAAATAATTATCTGGCGAGCAAACATCAATTACAATTAAGTTTTTTATTTTGACACTCTAAAAATTCATTTGGATTTAAACTATTATTAAATAAGAAAGTTAATTGCTAGGTGGTACCAACCACTAAGGACTTTCTAATAGAGCTTTCTACTACTTTAAGGCCTATCGAAAGCAGGTAGGGGGTTGCTGGGCGCAACGCATGAGGGACCAGTCGGCGGGGTTCAATCTGTCAGCGTACATTCTTCGAGTGAGCTGGATCCTAAGATTTCCCTACATTAGATGAGCCTACTGGCTTGAGTTCAGTTTCCTAGGTAATAGGGTGCAGGATGAAGGTACGCTCTGCCTTCAAAAGTGAGAAGACGAAAACCATTGAAGCCAACAATAAGGATTTTCTCCCACACCGGGTTAGGGTACTGAAGCTACCACAGCGAAAAGACAGGGATTACGTTTCCCACCAGTGGTGAGACCGGTAAGCGTTTCTCCAACTTCTGTCATCCTAGTTGCACCCTGCGAGCTCTATCTCCGGGTACAAACCGGAATGCCATCTTGATTAGGAGGAGGATAGGTGGTAGTGAGTTTGGTTTTTTCGAAGTTTTCTACTTCATGACTGCCACGTCACGGAATTTGCCACGTCAACTCACTCAGATATGTCTACGTCACGACTAAGATTGAAGGTGTGATTTTAGTATTAAACAGTGATATGTTAAATTTATTTGATTTTAATCATTAAACACACACATTTGGATCTAAACTAATTGCAGAACAATTTAAAAATTTTAAACAGAAAAGGAAAAGTCCAGAATATCATAAATTGATCATAAAAAATAAAAAAATTAAGTTCAAATTGTATATGGGCATATTTAATATAAAGATTTTCTGTCGAAAATTTGACATTAAATTTAAATCAAACTCAAAGTTTTAAAATCAAGAATAATAAACATAAAAATAGATTAAGATAAGTAAACTAACTTGGCTTTTTTGAATATTTCTAAATATCATCTATCTTTTCCCAATTACTTATTTTACAAGTTACTGATTTAAATTAAAAATGGATAATATAAATAAATACATTAGATATCACAAAATTTAATTAATATCTAATAAATTGTTCAGAATTGCGGAATTTCTTATTTATAACTCTTATATATAAAGTTATTTTATAATTTGATCAGTCTAACTAGCTCAATCACTTTATTGCTGTAGTTTAACTGGTATTTCGTTGTGTTATATTTTAATATCAACATGCACAAAATAAACTAAAACTGCTATTTCAAATTATAAATTAATATCATAGGCCGTCTTAATCTTTAACCTCAATTATAGTAATTATCATGAAATCTCTTCATTTTCCGCTTGTAACTAAATTAATTTGCTGTTTTATCGATAGCGTTTAGAGAAATGATCATAATTTTCATGCAATAGGCATCAAAAGAACAGACAGCAAAGATTAGCAAATTAAAAATCAATAATTGATGCAAGTTTACAAGGAGTGTTGCATTTTTAACAATTCAAACTAATCAAAGTTAATCATTGAGTAAGTTTAACTTTTAAATAATAATATATGCCATATATATTGAAACAATGCTTCGTAGTTATTTAATTTAGCTGTTCCGAGATTTATTTTAATGCTTAACTATTGCTTAAATGTGATGCAATAGGGCTGTTAAAACTAAGATTAAATTGATGCTTGCGAATTAACTCTATATTTTAATTAATAATATTAATATATAATTATAATAACACATAAATTAACATAGACTGCCATTAATTAATATTGATTCAATCAAAAATATTTTTTTTTGTTATTAACTAATGATAATGTAAATTTTGAAATTATCTGCACTTTACTAATCATTATCAAGGGAATATCTGCAATTAATGCTATTGCTACTGTTTATCTGCCTGTCTTCAGTAGGCAAGCCAATATTATCTAGGGGAAGTTGTATCTGCTACTTAAGAATGGAGAAGCTGAACGTTATGGCAATTACTCATTTAATCTCGACAAACTTTCTAGTTATTAAACAACTCATTCTAGCATGGACTGTAGAATCTAGACTCTTTACATAGGAGTAATCAATTGATTATTAATATTATTACATAATCATATATTTACCATCTTCACTGAATGAATAGGTACTTATTTAGAGAGTAAAAGTTGATTAATTGCATCTTCAAATTCTGTGAACAAAGGTCATTTAGCCATTGCTATTTCTGATATAGTATCTAATACCTGGATTTCATATGTTTTTTGCTTGTTACTTCCATAACTACATTTATATTTTATTTAGTTATATATCAATATTTGTTTAGTTAAATGAATTGAAATTAAATCCTGATTATCATAATTAAAAGTTACTTTGAGCCTTTCTTTGATCAGTGAAAGTGAAAGCAGCTTTGGTAAATGCAGCCAGCCGTCTTCAGCACTTAATGCGAATGTCTACATTTAATTCATGTAGGCCATGTTGCTTGAAAATTTGCAATTCTCTACTTATGTTAAAATCAATTTCCTTTATATTTTTAATTAATTATTATTTAAATTATAAACAATAAACTAATATATGTGGAATGCAATACATTTGCCTGGAAGTCCCATTGGACCCATTATACACCTCAAGTTGTTTGAAACTACATTATCTGAACTTGAAACAATCTAAATCTCAAGTCATAGGTTCCTCCTAGAATAGCCATCTTTCTAAATCCTTCGACGGCAAACTCCAATAGTCGGCTGAAGTCATATCTGCTACTATTTGCAAATGCTATGCTTTTTGAAAAATAAGTTAGGTAAATTGCTGGTGATTAGTTTGTTAAGATCGAACTTTAAGTAGTTTAATAGTTTGCAAGTTTGCTTAGTTAATGAAGAGGTTATTGAATTCATCACAGTAGATTTAGATAATTAAATATTGGTTTATATATTGATATAATAATAAATTATATAATATATATGCAGCTTTAAATTAATGATATAGTTAAGCTGTTAATACTTTAGCGCTTGTATTATTCTTATTCTTAGCCTCTTTCTCCAATTTGTTGTTCTTAGCATTAATGGACTCTTAATTATGTGAGGTACATCAATCATCTTTACTAGACTTGACCACTTCGATATCTCTAAGATACCTTTTGATATTTGCTTCTTTGATAGCAATGTTATTTAATAATTAATAATCAATTAACAATATTAAATCATTATATTATATTATATAAATAGGCAAATTGGTATTGCAATGAAGAGTAAACTAATTCAACTCAATCGTAATATCAGCACTTTCTTTGAGAAATGACTGCCTATGTTAATATAAATTTGATTTAATCTAATGATATCTTCATGTAAATGCAATTAGATAGGAAAGTCAAGATCAAGTAGACAGATTAAATTTATATGTTTGGTTTAACTATAGTCAATGAGAGCTTGTTGTCAATTAAGGCACAAATTTAAAAATAATATTATCAATAATCCAATTTGAAAATTTATTTTAAAAAAATAATTTATTCTTTGTAAGCAATTCAATAAATAAAAGAATTTAAAATTTGGGAGAAATGTTTTTGTATTATATTATTCATAATTATTATTCTTTAAGTGCAAAGTTTATTAGCTATATCTAAATTTCACAAATCATTCCTGCTTCTTATCTTCCTCCTCCTAATTATTTTAGCTTCTCGCTATTCTTCATTGGTTGAGCCACTAGTCTAGTTGATCAAAGAGTCAAGATCGTTATTGATCAAATCTAAGTTAGGTTCAGCAACTAGTTGTCGCACGAATTCATTTTTAATCAAGCCAGCGAACTGTGATGGATCTAACCTTTTGGCCCGGTTACTGTTATTGCTGTTACTGGCTTTCTTGCAATGAGAGTAATTTAGCTTGAGTAATGACAGACTCTTCGTTCATCTCTGAATCTTCACCCACATCAACTATGGCTTGATTAGCACCCGCTACTTACTACTGAACTTAGGAATCAACTGGCTGCTCTTCTTCATTGTCTCTTCTTTCGCTCTTCTCTGGCTTTTCATCCTCAAATTACACCCTCATTTACGAGTCTCTCTTCTCACCCCTTGACTTATTCATTAGCTGGAGTCTAGTCTTCACATCTGGCATCTCGGCATTTCCAAAAAAAACAGCATTGCAAACAAAGTCACGGGCGAGAGTTTGACTGGGAGGCTGACTGAGGCACCACGTGATTCTCCACTTTCTGATCTACGGAGATGAAATGTCCGACTCAGACATCTATCCCAGGGGCCGATATAAGTGATAATCAAGATTCCTAATGACCACCCTATGGCATTCAGCGAGCATACAAAAAAAGCAAAATTCCTTGGTGATTGTAACGATGATGTTGATTTCCTAGACAATGTACTTGCAGATCTCTCAAGGCTTCTCTCCTTTTCTCTATTGGCAAGTTCTTTTTCCCCATGTTTGGTTTGAGATGCCCTTCGTAGATTCCCATTCTGTCCAGAGGAATTCGAGAGCATGCATAAGGATTACCAGGGTGTCCAGGCCAAGGATTCCCACTGCGCCCCCTCTTTAGCAGAGCGGTATGCTGGCTTCTTTGTCTTTGAACATCTCTAAACTGTTCGTTCGTTGCTTTAATCTTCAGAGTACCAGTGTATGAGTGAGTATCAAGTTGCTGTAATTGTTAATGTGAAAATTATCCAAGGAAGCAAGGAATACAAGCCTTTCTCTTACAATTACTCTTTCAGTCCTGGCGGTAATGCTATCACTCTCAGCCCAAATAGGAGTTGTCACATTATGCTCCTCTAACTCACAATGCACCAAGGACTACTTTAAATACGCTATCACCAATCTTCCAACCGCTCAAAGAATCACAAGTATTGTTTGTTTCGCTAGATAAGGTCACTTGATCGTTGGCCATATAAGGCCACTGGAAATTTATGGCAGCCATGCGATGTAGATGCGTGTAATGGTGTTACAGTAAATGTCAAATATGTCTATGGTTTCACCCTCCTCTTCCTCTGCACTCATGCCTACAGGACTCCTCGTTGCTAGTACTGGCTCAGCTCCATCTTCACTGGATGTCTCTGATAATGCCTGAGTATTTCTCAACATCTTGGATTAGATTACTGTCTAAGGGAGGTTGCCTTTTAGAGCTGTGAGGCTTAATATTCTGATTCAGTATTTTTCATTGATATAGCAGGGTTGATTAGTTTCTGTTAGATTAAAAGTATCTATTTTCAATATTAATTCTTTGTGTTTAATTGTAAACTTATTCAAATTATAAAAAACATCTATAATTAATTGTGCTATTTATTGATTATTAAAGATTTAATGTTACCTTTTGTTACCTTTTTAATGGGGTTTTATATATTTCAAGTATGAAAAAGAATTTAAGGATATATAACGAATTCAAATCACAATATCGCACTGGACTTTCCGAACAATCGCAAAGTATTATGTTGCAATATAACAAATTCTATAGTTTTTTAGTGATTTAAATATATATATATATATTGGTAAATATGTAATATTAGGCTTATAAATTATTCTATATTAAATTCTATAATTCATTGCTAAAAATATATAATTAATAAACTATAATTAAGTTATAACATTTTAGTAAATTTAATAGTTCATACAAATTAAATAATTAATAAATAGTTTCATTTTTATTTTAATTTATTATTATTATTTATAATGGCAAGAATGGCTAATTATATTTATAAAAAAAGTGCTTGAATTCATTGAAGATGCTTAAACGGCGTCTTTTTTTACATAGCAGATGTACTCAAGATTCATGCTTATGACAAGAGAAGCATCTCTTTAAAAAGGAAAGCAGTATAGTATTATAAACGATTGCTATTTATTTGAGATATAGATAGGAGAACCTTTAAATTATCAGTAATAGTAATAGCCATAAGAGAGATCTCAAAATTAGTGGGATAGCATAAATTCATAAAGTTGTTAAAATTATCAAATAAACTCTTGGAAGTACCCATAATACTTCCTTCCAAGAAAGATATTTTTAATGGAAAATCTTTTTAAAGACATTTATAGCATTTCTCTATGGAGCAGGATTAAAATATTAAGTTGCAATAGAGTCTAGCATACATTTGCAAAAATATTTTTGGAATTTCTATTCTCATGAAGATTTGCCTTATTTGAATTAATCACAGAGGGGTTAGACTATTATATTAATCCATAAAATATTTTATTGATCTAAAATAAAATTTCTCTTATTCAAAATATTTATGTTTTAAATATATTGGCTTTGAACTCCCAGTTGATATGGCTAAATAAAATCTTTATTCGTTAATTTCTGATACTATAATATAATATGGCTATCATTTATATTTTGACTAATTTGTTTCTCTTAATAGATGGTAAATTAAGAACGCATAAATTTTGAAATTAATTGTGTAAGAAATCTTCTTGTCACTAATTATAATAAAATAATAAATTGATCACATTGAAGTCTCTGAGGACCCCCGATCTAATAAAGTATGGTTACTTATAAGGGACAAGCCCTTTTAAAATTAATATATATCATCTGATCTGTTCAATCTCTCTCTGATTGTCATTTCAGTTTGATTTTTAATTCAAACTAAGATTTTCATTGTTATCTGTGTGACCTGTTGAAGTGCGTCAAGAATAAGTTAAGAGTTAAGAGAGAGACCGCTCGGATCTCAGATTGGACTCTATTTGCTGAAGAAAAGCAAGGAAAATAACCTGCATAACTTCAGCAGAGTATCACTCGGGGTTTTCCCCCCTCAAGGAAGCCAAACAATCAGTCTTTCCTGAGAAGAGGTATTACCTGAACATAAAAGCACTCATAAGAAAAAAGAAGCTGGAGAAAGTAACCAGAGAAAACATACGAAGTAGCGAAATAACACATAAGTCCTTTCCTTGAGGCAAATAGGTGAACGTGCAAGGTGTGAAGCTAGTTGAAGTATGAGGGTAAAAATTCCCTTGAAAAAGATGAATTGGATCGCCAAAAGTCAAAGTATGATTATTCCTATCTGGTTGGCTTAAGCCCCAGTATTAATTTCCGTACACCAATAAATAATAATAATAATAATAATAATCTTTGTGGCCTTTTCAAATCTAAGGTTTTCTCTGTAGAAGAATTGAGTTTGTTGTGTCGTCTGTTTTCTTTCTTAAGTGTAGTCATAGTAGCTACTTACTTTTTATAGACTTTGAATATAATATGTTCTCTTAATTATTATTGTGTTTCGTAATTTGTGAATAGAAGCGTGAATTAGTTTTCCATACAGTCTCTGGATTCACAGACTGGGCACCATATATTATCAATGTTTAGATTTTCCATATTTGATATTGAAGAATCTTATGACACTAGTTTTAAATATTATATATCTTAAATTGTAAAATCCTTTATATATACTTTGAATTAGCGTGTTTAATTATTATTGGTTTATTTTATATTAGTATCTCAAATATCTATGGGGTTAAGGGATTTATGGGTCTCAGGGTTTTGCTAAAGAAATGTCGGCCTTAGTGCCGACTTAAGTTATTATTAATTAGTAAAATAGTAGATTTCTTTTGAGACTGGTGCTTATTTTTACCTTCCTTGTTGTTGCTGTCTTATAGTTGTTTGTATGTTAGTGAATTGTATTATATATTCGTATATAATTTCTCGCTTGGGTAATTTCTATATTATTAAAGTGGATTCATTTGTAAATTATTATAAGACTTTGGGTGATTTTTTAGTTAGTTTTTAATTAAATAGGAGCCTATTAAATTTAGTCGTGACGTATTAGAGAAAAGACGTGTTTTATCCTCAGAATTCAATTGTACTTAGATCCGCATATTATTATGTAGGCTAGGTATTGCAGGTATTAACTAGGAAAGATGGTGGTTCTTTTAGGTTCTTTAATTGAAAGTCTTCATGACTGCAGATTTTTATTAGGATTTGAAGGTTTTGCATTGTGAGCGGTTATGTAGACATTATTACTAAGATTAAATCGTAAATGATTAAGTCTTTGTCTAGTAGAAAGTATAAACTGATGTTCTTAGGTCAGTTTGCTCCAACTAGTTGAAGGAGACATTGTTTATATGAACAGAGAGTGGACTTTTTGATTTTGGAACTCTCTTGATCTTCACTGGTGGAATATGATTGTTAAGAAGGTATGTCAATTTCTTAATTAAACTCCTTTAGAGTTTAATCTACAATGTGCTCCATTTGCTAGAGAGGCTTTTCACAGCAGACTAAAAGAAGATGTAATGAGATCTCAACTGACTGAAAAAATGTCAGCTTAATATACTTCATGATATTGGCCTCTTGTTGAAGTATATGGTTGTTATGATCTCACTTAAATCTTATGAACTCGAAGTTCAAATAGTGGGGTACTTTTCTAACTTTGAAACTTAGCCAAGTTTGGGACATGGGAAGAAAAACGGTTTACTTGATCCACTACTATCATTTAGTCACTTTCTTTAACTTTTTAATTAAAGAATCCTTCTTGGCACTAATGATTGATCAATCTTGAATAAAAAGCATACAGAGGTCCTTGATTTTGATTGAAATTGGTAATCGAAAATGTTTAATGTTTTTGCAGCATTTTTTTTATTTTTTCGAACTTTGCGAAGCCATAGTAATTTAAAAAATTAAGGGAAAGGAGTTTCTTGACCTATAATTTTTATTTTATTTTTTACATTAATTTTAAATATAAAATTTTATCTTTTTTTTTACTAAATGATAATTAAGGGAAATGAATATACTCTTTAAAATTTTTTAGTATTAACTCATGCTTAGAAATATTATGCATATTTATAGCATGACAAAAAGTAACTATAATTATGATAAAAATAAGGCAAAAGTTAAGAAAGTATGATAATCAATATAGATTGGAATACTTTAGATATACATAGATATCAAATTATTAAATGAATTTTTATCTGTAAAATTTAATGTTTTATAGGCCTTGAAGCTTCCTACCCAAGATGCAACGATTGAATGAAAGCTATGTACTTAATTTATCATTACAAAATGCATTTTATTCGAATTTAATGATAAAAAAACAAAATAAAAGAGACTTAACTCGGGACTCTATGATTAACAAATTAATACAAAAATTCGAGATACTTAGATCAAACGAATTTATGAAGACTCTATCTCCAAACAAATCTAAACAAAAGTTAAGAAATCTCTAAAGATACCTTTGAAAAAAAACAAAAACCTTATAACTTGTAATAAAACTGAGATTAACATTTCAAAAATAAATATACTGCATCTGTTTTAGGTTTGCTCTTAAGATATTGAAGAAATTTTCACCTTATCAATTATAACCAATCTTTAATATTGTAATTTATTTTTAAAGAAGAAATACCATAAGATTTGTTTATATAATTGGTCAATTACCAATCATCAAAAATTTTACAAGATCTCACTTTAATATCTCTTTATATTTTTAATAATAGAGAGCACAATCTAAGGAAAGATGCAATGTAAACGTCAAAGATAGTAAAACAGGTAATAAGCTATCAATAGCAATTTAATCATAATCTGAACCTTTGAAGAAGACTTAAACATTAAGACATAATTCTCAAATGAAGCTATTAACATTTAAGATACTGCAAAACATGTCTAAATAGTACTGCATAATAATGACATAGAGGAAAACATGATAGCAAAATATGAAAGCTAGCTACTATGCAAATTTAAAGAATTTAGCAAAAATTTATATTATCCAATATCTTAAGGAACTTGTCTTCAAATAAAACTTATTATTAACTATGAACTACAAAAGGATCTACTAGATCTTGGATTAGTAATAATCATCCCATATAGACGAGAAACCATTAAATCAGATTTTCTCCAGGATTTAACGTTCCTATTATATTATACTTCATTTATAACTTAAAAACATCAAAGCAACAAGAAGTCATCAAGTGTTCTAGCTTTTCGGCAGTAAAAGTTGGACAAATTAAAGGTATCCTTATAAATTTTCAAGTTATTCCAAACAATTAATTCATATCCCAAAGTAAAAGACAATAACTAAAATGTCATTTGTAATAAGCTATCTACTAAGTTATATGTAATAAACTATTTACTAATAATGACTAACTAATTATTCAACCCTTATCACTGAGCCTAATATCCTCAGATGAGAAGACAAAAATGCATTCCCACCACTTGATCCAGATTGGATGCATATCTATAAGCTATTCCGGGATTAACAATCCTACACACTACATTTCATACAAACACTTACATCAGAAATTAATTGTAAAGCATATATAGTTTTTAGAATATAAATTCAGTGGATTACTAAGCAACTAACTAATATAATAGTTAAAACTAAGAATAGATTTAAAGTCATTAGACCTTAAATCAGACAATAAAAGATTCAGAATGGCAACAAATTGAATAAAGATTTTGAAAGGTCCACATTTAAGGGATATAACTTAGAGAATGTGAAGATATTATAATTATATTATTAAAAACATTGAAGCTAGAAGATAAAATATAACGAAAAGGAATAGTTCTTTATATGTTATCAATATATTAAATATAGGAGGTCCACAGAGGACTCGACTTGAAAATATTGTTATTTATTGTTAAGTTCAATTGTTTAAAGAACAGTAAAGCGATTTCTCTAGCGAATAAATAATATAACTTATGTTTAAACAACATTTGTAGTGGTAGTTATATATTGAGTTTATATTGGTGCACATCTTTATCTGAATGGATATAAGATAAAGATTAATCAATTCGAAAGTATTAAATTATCAAATCTTTGTTTGAAATACTTTCCCTTTCATTTGTCGTAACCTACAGTTTCTATAATTTGATAAATGTTTGCTTGTATTCTGATCAAATGCAATTTTTATATTTATTATTATTTTTAAGATTCAAGTATTAGACTCCAAATTAATAATTTACTTCTAAATTGATGTAATCCTACTTTTATCTCAGAGTTTATTTTAATAATGAAAGGAGTTGCAATAATTAATAATTGCTTCAACAGGAAAATATTAATTAAATAGTGGTAAACTCAAAGTCTTAAATTATTAAAAATATTAACTAATTTAAATTCAAATCTTTCAAATTAATTATTTGGAAAGTAAACTAATAGATTCATGAACTTTGTATATAATAGAAATTGATTTCATTATATATTTTATATGTTATTTTAATTTGGTTTGGTTTAATATCCTTGTTATATAAAGAGGAAAGTTTTATCTTGAAAATACATGATAAAAATCAAGTAAATTTGGAAATATATATAATTTAAATGTTATTTAAAAAACATAAATGTAATTAGTAATTTGATTTATTAATTTAAAGCCATATTATAAATTAAAACTGGTCTATCAGTTAGTTAAAAGCCTTAAACTTCTTTAGTCTTGTAATACTTTTAATTTTTTAAGTTTTTAATCTTAATTTTACCTTTAATCCCTCAAGTTTTCTTCATGCATTCTACTTTCAAGCATAATTTTTATCATATTTATAAAAATCTGTTAATAAATATTCTTGTATAGTCTAAACAATTGCAAAATTAATCAGAAACTTACTTTGATAAACTGGTAAATTCTTAATAAAAATTAATTTATTTACTTTACTATTATTAGTTGTATATATAAAAGAATTTAAAATAAGGGAGTAATGAAAAATAAATCTATAAAAATTGAGCTAACTTACAAAATTACTGTAAATAATTGTTAAACATAGACAATTAAACAGTAGAAGTGATTAATTAAATATATTTATGCAAGTTTAAAATGTGCTTATAATAATGCATACAGAGAGAGCATTATACAATGGCTTTATGAATAGCTAATCTTTTCTTTCAGTTAGTCTTCGTCTTAACAATAACTGATGGAGATGTGAAGTTGGTTAATTTACTGAAGTACCTGAGGAATAATTCTCTGTATTTTTTTTATCTTTTCATTTGAAGTCAAGACGCAGTAGCTGAAAGCTGATTGAATGTTATCTAACAGAGTCCAGAAAGAGCTTTTCTTGTACATGACAGATTCACTTGCAAGGTTAGTAACAAGTACAGCAGTAATTGATAGTTTGATAGATACTCTGGGTATGCTTTCTTGTTAGAACTGATCATACCATTTTTCATCAATATAGTCTAAATCTCTTATTATGTTAGAGGAAATCTCTGTAGCTAGAGAAGCTCTCCTATAGAGAATACGTCAAGACAGCTTAAGAATTCCGCTGCTTCTTCAATTTTTTCGTGCAAATTGTGTGGTTTCATATATCAATAGTATCGGTGAACTTTGCAACTTGACTGAAGCTCTCTTGTCGAAGGCTTGCATTAGCTCGACGAGCCTACATTGATTCATTAGTGCGTTATATTAAATGTTGAAGTCTCTAACTTCTAAAAAAATTCAGTTGGTTAAATTTAGAGTTAGTGTATTCAGTTGGGGTGAACATCTTGGTAATGTAAGCTGAGGCCTCAGTGCAAGCAACCATGCAGATATCTATGTCATTTTATTTGTTGTTAATGAGTGAGATGCAGGTACCAGAATTGAAGTTAAAGATCGAATTTCCAAAATCAGAAAGGTTATCGGCTTTAACAACGGTTTGATCCACGGCTATCACACCCAAGAGAACGAGGATGTTTTTCATCTTTAAACTAGAATCTTAATAATTGAAATACTATATTTTTTTAAAATTTAAATTTAAATTAACATCTTACTCGTAAATAAAAAATTTACTCTTTTATATAATTAGTGAATAGTTTTAAAAATCCTCAAACATTGTAGGCTACTTATATAGTAAATGTATATTCTTCTTATATAATTCAATTTCTTGTCAGTTATTCTACTTTGTAAAGATTATTATTAAAAATAAACAATTATTATATAAAAAAAACATTCGCAGCTAATTGTAAGAATTTTTGAAATAAACATTTTTTATTCTATTAGATTCTTGAAATTTATTGTTTCTACAGGCAATGAGCATAACAGTAAGGTTTTATTAGCTTTTTTATTCAAATTCGTATCTTTTACTACTAACTGTTTTTTTTAAAAAAATATTTTTTAATATAATTTAAGCTATATACTTGTATATATGAAGATAAAATAATTTTAATATTGTTATTTATTCATAAATTAATAAAATATCTCATACTTTAGATTATGAATATATATATTTCTTTTACAATAAATTATAAAGACAAAAGCAATACATATTTTAAGTTTAAATTGAGACAATAGTCTTAACTAGATGTCAAAAAATACGAAATATTTAACAAAATTAACCGCGTCTCTAAAAATCTTTTTTGAACAAACTATTTTTCTTTAATTTTATTACTTAATCTAAAAAATACAATGCATTATTTAAAATATATAATTACAAGAACTTTATTTCAAGACAACAGAAGGAAATCACTTTGTATTGACTTTTTGTTCTTTATGCTCTTATCTTAAATTTGACCTTTCTTGTTATTCTTGTTTCATACATTTCTTGGAATAAACCAAGTTAGTTTAGCTATTTCCTGCTCTGAAGCATTACTTTATTTTAGCAATCAGAGTACCTTCTTAACTAAACACCTACCAAATTAATTTTAGAGGCAATCTTAACTGAAAAAACTAGAAGTTTGATAAATTATTGATAAATTCTCTCATTATTCCCTTCTTACTCAAGATAATCAATCTTGACTCAAAATAGTCATCATCAGTTCATGAGAACTGGGATTCAGTCGCTAACCTCAAACAATTTATAGATCAATAAATAATCAAAAGAAATATTGAATATTAAATGACTAGATTCTAACTGTGTTTTCTTCAATTATCAGATTAATTAGCAAGATAGTTAAATTTCAATTTAATGCAGTGATAATAATAGAATGTCAAATTTATTATTGATTATTCAAATATATTTATTTTGTCTAAAGATTTATTTTAATTTTGGAAAAAAGAAATACAACATCCAAGAAATTATTTTTGAAAAGTCTTAATTATTTATTTTTCCTTATGAAAATAATAATCTTTAAATTTTTAGATTGAATTAATCTTAATTTAAATATTTATAAAAATTAAATATAAATTAGAAAATTATTAAATTCTATCATTAATAAGACTTTTATTTTTATGTAGAAAATTATTTAATATTAATGATAAAAGTAAAAATAATTTTTTATTATTATCTTATTTATAAAAGTAAATTAAATTACTTATCAATTGTAATATTTAAAATATAAAAAATTTATATTCTTTTTTTAAATAATAACATATTCAATAAAATGAAGAAGGAATAATTATATGAATTGATTATATATTCAATCAGAAGACAGTTATAAATTAAAAATAATTATTAAATTATTGTTATAAAAATATTTCTTAAAAACTATATTGAATAAATTATATAAATATACGGTAAAGTATCTGAAAAATTCTAGATTAATTAAAGAGGTGTAATATATACTTTCTAATTAACATTCTAGCCTATTTATCTCAAATAACTTTGCTTTGTTAATTAAGAGGAATTCTCCCAACGCAAGTTCTTTCAGAGTGATAGCTGATTTGAACATCAATTTCTCTGAATAACTCTTGCTTTTTCTTATATTAATTTAATCCTTAATGACTTCTGCTTTGTGGTGAGCTCACTGTTCATGTAGAATACAATTTTTTTATAGTGAGTTAAGGACCTTAGATTTTTATAGGTCTTTGAAGTCAATATTGAACAACGAGACTATATCGTGGCATTATCATTGCAGTAGAATGTAGTTTCATATTCAAGGCGAAATATATATTACCCTTAACCAAGGTAAAGATATTTGTATCAAGAATTATGCATTCGCTTGAGATAATCATGTCACCATTTCAAATGTCAATTAATAGTTTAATTATGAGGCGTCTTCCCATACATGTGATATCAACACCATTCACACCATCCCATCAAGCTGGTTAAGGCATTAGGCATCAGGATGTCTTAGATTTTCAATATTGGCAAGCGATTCCACAGGTGAATCTTCGAATGGGAGACTATCAGAGGACACCACTCAATTCTCTGTAGAAAATGCAGAGAGATGTAATTTTTATTTCAGACAAGTTTCGTAGGTCACAAAACAGTTAAGAAGTAAGACTTCGGTACCTTGACGTTTAGTAAGCAACTTGTGCTTATTTTCTGAGAATGCTATTCATTTCCTCTCTGGATTAAGTGCTTTTCACTATCTTTTAGTTTTAGGTGCCTTTGCGGATTCTTCTTCTATTTAAAATGTTTTAATGATGAAGCAGCTTAATGTGGGCACTGCGCTATTTAGCTTTTTAACCAATGGAATTCCCATTCACTATGGTGCTTCATTGCTCAGATGTCAAAAGAGTCAAAATATATTTATGTGGAGGCAGAAATCAATAATAGCCATGATAATTAGCATCTTAATGTATTTTTATAATTAAAATAAATTAAAATAATATATTAAGTTCAATCAAGTTAATTCTATAATTTAGTTTTCCAACGAATTCAGGTGTTTTTATTATTTTTAAGATAATATTATAAATTAATCTATTTGTTTAATCCAAGGTTAGGATTCAAAATTCCTTATAATTATTAGATATCCTTATAGAAGTACGTTATTCTATATTTAAATATAATATAGAAAAACTATAAAAAAGAATAAAACTAATACTAAAACTTAGTAAAATAACTATTATATAATGACTCAATGGTTCTACTATATATGTCTTTAAGGATAAATGAAATGACCCAGAGGATTTAAATATCTTAAAATGGTTTTTGAATCAAAAAGATATGTTTAATTAATATATTTATTCATTAATTTAATTGAATAATTAAAAAATTCTCAGCAAGCGTCAGCATATTTAGTATTTGCAGATGTCAATATTGAATATACATATTAATTTTATATTAAAAATAGTCTCTCTTTGAATTAAGTTTGATTAATTTAAATTATTTATTATATAATCTATAATTATTCTGGTTTTAATTTAATGAATACAAGGCCTTCAACTATTACTACTCTTTCAGTCATGATCATATAAATATTATTGTTGAATAAGCTCTCAAGATTTAACTTGAATAGCCTTATTCCAAGTGATATTTGATTCTATTAGCAAACTGTAAGATCAGTAAGTATCACTTCATTCATTGAAGGCGGAACCTGGAAATATCTCAGTTTTAGCAGTGAATCTACCATCAATCTCTTATTTTTATTCAAAGTGTCCTTTTTTCAATCACATCATCTACTAGAATGTACATGATTCTATAATCGACTTTAGCACATTTAAATCTACAGAATATATAGAGGCCCTTATTAGCATTTGGAAATTAGATAAGAGTCAAGTGCTACGTAGCTTCAAAATAGAATATTAATACTCTAGTAAAGTAATATAAGAAAATTAGAAGTAAATAATGTTTTTTCGTTGTATTGGCTAGTGTTCTCGCATTTCAAAAAACTTTTGTCACAAAAATCAGATAAGTTGAAATTTTACGGAAAAAAGGTCTTGAAAAACTAAGGCTATAGCATATTAAATACTTGTTCTTTCTGATAAAGTGATGAATTAATTAATAAAATGGGTAGAAAACTATATTGGTAATATATGAAAGAATATAAAATAAGTTGAATATGATTTAATTTTGCATTTCACATATATAAATATAAATTAATAAAAAATAAATATAAAAAACAAATGGTAATTTTGTATAAAAACTTTTCAATTAATATAAAAACAAACAATGTAATCTAAGATTTGCAATATATAAAATAAATGAAAATAATGAATTAAAAGATTGTGAAAATTAGGAAGATGGTTTTGATAAATAAATATAAAGAGCGAAAATAGATCAAACTTAAGTATATTGTTGTTTATGCGAGCAATCCTGTGCTGAATGCTAATATAGTCTTTAATATTTCAACTGTCTCTTCACATCTTAAATACTTTTAGTTTACATAATCTGTGTCGAATTGCATTTCTTGAGGGTCTCTGATCATGCCATAACTTCTATAGCCACCTGAGGCTGTGTGAATTACGTTAATGTTGTAATCTGTAAGCAGAAATATTTAGATATTGTTTGTTACGAGTGTATTCACTTACATCCATTACTTGAATAGACAATCCCTGAGCCTTAGTTATAAACGTTGTTATAGATTATCTGCTGCTTGGGTCCAGTTTTTCCATCAACCTTAACCTTGCTGAAAAGCATCTGGGTGATTACTATTTACATATGAGCTATGCATTTCTTGTCGTTGCCCAAAAACCTGGACTTGCTTATCTCTTTGCCATCAAGTATATATGTCTTTGAATCCCTAACGTCTTATCTTGGTCATTCTTGGCATGCACTCTCGGTATAGGCCTTTGGGCATATCTGATTTCCAGTATTGCAGTCGAAGTAAGGGGCGAATCTTCGAATGAGCGGCTGCCAGTGGCGTCACTCGACGCAGCGGGAGCTATCTCACGACGCTGGAACTTCCGACTCAGACATCTATCCTGGGCGCTGAGATAATTAAGCATCACTGTTTTACAAAAAGGCCATTGGAGTTTCCTAAAGTGATGGTTTACACATATACTGCCGATGGTTTCGTATATGGAGTTAAAAGCATTATTGTCAAACCATCAGATCTCTTTAGCTTCCTGACCTTTTCCGCTCTAAACTGAGCGCTACACTCTATATTGTAGTGTAAGATGCCTTGCAGATTCTCCTTCTATCTATACTTAAATGATGACACAGAAAAATTGCCACTAGGGAGGCAGGGGATCCTGAAGCAGTTCACTGTGCTCGCTGCGCTCGTTGGCTTCTCAACCAATGGAGTACCCATCCTCTCTGGTACTTAAGAGCTCTAATTCGACTTCTTAGCACCAAAGGGAGCAGGCTCACATGCCATTAGAGGTGAAGTTTATCAACGTTTATCAAGCTGTGAATATAAGACTAACTATCACTATTGCTCTTTCAGGCCCCGCCCTTATACCGACAGTCTCAGTGCAAATGGAGTTGCTGCATCATGCTCTTTTACCTCACAATCAAAACCCCAAAACCCCTTAGTGAGGTTTATAAGTGCTTTGATTTGTAGGGTATAGTTGGGGTCTTATTGGGGTTAGTAGAGAAATTAGGCCAATTTTCAAAATGAGAAATAGAAATTAGCGAAATTTAGGGTCTATTTATGATGAGTAATATTTAGATTTACTGCTTAAGCTTAGGTATGGTACAAGTATTAATATAGACTAAGTCAAACCAGTGTTGAATTATACAGCCATAGCAAGACTCCTACACAAGAGTGCTTCAACTGTTAGGTATCATTGCTTGTTAGCTGTTTAACATTATAACTCAGGCTCTTGAAAACATCCTGCAAGAAAATAAAAGTTCTCACAGGTCCATATTGACTATCTCTGTGACTCTAAGACATTAAAGTATTGGGCTCACTTTCCTCTTGACTAACGAGCTGTCATGTTTCATCGCAAGTTTCCAGACATGCGTATCTCTCCTTAGACTATAGCCAATATTTATAGACGAAATGGTATTACTTTCAAGACTGTCAACAGAGTTAAGAGAGTGATTGATTTTACAGTGCCATTTTATAGTAATAATTTAAACTATATATATGATTAAATACAGAGAGCTATTGATAATAACATCAAGTTCATACATGCAGATGAAGCTGTGTTTACGTTCAACACTTTTATTAATAAGTCATGGTACAAGAAGTATGATAACATAGAAGTTTATGACTAAAAAGTAAAGGTAGTCACCCATGCAATTTTAGCTGGTATAAGTGAAGAGTCAGGCTTAGAGAGTTATGTTATTCACCCTCGCTCTATTAAGCGAGAGTAGTATATAGAGTTCCTACATAAGCTAAGAGAGAAGTATTGCAACCAAGAGATCATCCTGTTTGTTGATAACCTATCAGTTCATAAGACTAAGGAGTCTAAGAAAGCTTATGAAAAGTTAAACATAACTCCTGTATACAACGTTCCTTACAGCCCTTAATTTAATGGAATAGAATTCTACAGGAGTTAAATAAAGACTCACTACAAGAAGCTTCTGCTGTATCATCTTATGCATGACTTGCCCATCGATACAGTAGACTTGATTCAAAGCAGCTTTAAGAGAGTGTGCGTAGATATGACAACAATTTGTGCGAGAAAGGGAAGAATGAATGTTTATAAATAAGTTTTAGATTTAAACGAATGAATATATTCACATATTAAACTGGCCATAAATGGGTTTGGCTCCTCTTTCTTCTCCTCTTCTTATGGCTTGCTTGGGCCCATATTTCTTCTTTTTGTGCCAGCTCCTGCATCTATTGTTCATTTCATCTGGCTTTTAAACATCTTTATAGAGTCTCTTGCTCACTTCATGAATTGTCTGTTACTTTCTCTCTCTATGAACCTTAGAATGCTCTTTCATTAGATATATACCAGTGCCAGATTTTCCTATAAAGTTATATGCCAAAGCTTACTTGAAAGATAAGGATGCTTCTTAAGTTCCTCTAGCCAAGCTGAGCTTTATTAGAATGCCTTGCTTCTTCTAGTCTTCAGGAGAAATAGAATATCGTTTCTTATGTGCTTCTTCAATAATTTCTCTGAGATACTCCTCTTTTATTGTACCAAGAACACCAAAGAAGAAGTTCCTCTCTGGTAGTTTATTAGAGAATTGCTTCTTGGTAGGAAGGTAAACTACCACTTCCTTATCTTATATGGCATCCTCATAAAGATTAGTGACTGAAATCTCAGGGTAGTTCGGAATTTCTATTAGTTTAATCTCTTTATTTTTAAAAGCTTTCTTCTCCTCACATAGTATTGCTTTTAAGAATGAAATTTTGGTACCTTCCATCGTTGGAAGGAATAAACCAACTGTATAATATGTTAAAAGTCATATATTTATCTTACCATGTAAAGTTAGGTATCGATAGAGATCTTCTTTACTTCTGAATCTTGAGATCATTTCTTGAGCCTCGACTCTTTTCATTTGATCATTGAGTGATTCCATCTTTGTTCCTCTTCCTATTAATGAATTTCAAATTATAACTTATAGACTTCTTGATCTTATTTTTTAAAATCTTACTATTAAATATGGGCATCTTATAGGAGGTCAACCCTGCAAAGATACGTGGAAAGTTTGCAGAAGCTGTAACAAACTGCAGAGATTGAGCTATATTTTTATCAATTTAGTTCCATTAAATTAGTACTAAATTTGTTTAAAATTAGTAC
>ARYC01003543.1:0-25065 GCA_000711775.1 Oxytricha trifallax
AAAAATAACTCATCTTGCAGAGAATTAAAGACTACATATTAGTTATATTTTTTGAGAAATTAAAAAATAATCATTGCCTAAAATAGGCAAAGTGAAGAAAAGAGAAAATTTGTTCAAAAATGTCCAAGACCAATTTCATAAAGTCAACTATTAAAGGGTGAAGGCTTACTTTATAAATTTTTGAATTATGTTTTTCCTGCTAACTAATAAATTCTGCATCTTTCTGTGTATTCGCGACCCTGGAAAGCAAGTATGAAGCTTGGTGTTGGCAAATGTTCAATTTCGATATTCCCAAAATTTCCTAAAAATTGAAATAAATTTTAGAGATTTTGGCAATTCTAGAAAGTTGCGATTTGAAGCCCTTCCCGTGCGATTCAGAGCCTGTTATTGAAGACCTAAATTTTTATTTTAAATTTAATTTAATTAATTTTAGGCAGTTTTAATTTTAATTTAAAATAATCTTTTTGACTTTTTAATTTCTATAATTTCAAAAACTCATACTTCACATGATCCAAGTGACCTCAAAAATAACTCATCTTGTAGAGAATTAAAGACTACATATTAGTTATATTTTCTCAGATTTTAAAATATAATCATTGCCTAAAATAGGCAAAGTGTAGAAAAGAGTAATTTTGCTATAAAATTCCTTGGACCAATTTCATAAAGTCAACTGTTAAAGGGTGAAGGCTTACTTTTTAAATTTTTGTTTTATGTTATTCCTACTAATTAATAAATTTTGCATCTTTCCTGTGTATTCGCGACCCTGGAAAGCAAGGATGAAGCTTTGTGTTGGCAAATGTTCAATTTCGAGATTCCTAAAATTTCCTAAAAATTGAAATAAATTTTAGAGATTTTGGCAATTCTAGAAAGTTGCGATTTGAAGCCCTTCCCGTGCGATTCAGAGCCTCTAATTGAAGACCTAAATTTTTATTTTAAATTAAATTTAATTAATTTTATTTTTAATTTGATTTAATTTTAATTTAAATTAATCTATCTTTTGGGCTTTTTAATTTCTTTAATTTCAAAAACTCATACTTCAACAATATCCAAGTGACCTCAAAAATAACTCATCTTGTAGAGAATTAAATACTACAAATTAGTTATATTTTTTGAGATATTAAAAAATAATCATTGCCTAAAATAGGCAAAGTGAAGAAAAGAGTAATTTTGCTATAAAATGCCTTCGACCAATTTCATAAAGTCAACTGTTAAAGGGTGAAGGCTTACTTTGTAAATTTTTATACTTTGTCTTTCCTGCTAACTAACAAATTCTGCATCTTTCTTGTGTATTTACGACCCTGGGAAGCAAGGATGAAGCTTGGTGTTGGCAAATGTTCGATTTCGAGATTCCCAAAATTTCCTAAAAATTGCAATAAATTTTAGAGATTTTGGCAATTCTAGAAAGTTGCGATTTGAAGCCCTTCCCGTGCGATTCAGAGCCTCTAATTGAAGACCTAAATTTTTATTTTAAATTAAATTTAATTAATTTTATTTTTAATTTGATTTAATTTTAATTTAAATTAATCTATCTTTTGGGCTTTTTAATTTCTATAATTTCAAAAACTCATACTTCAACAATATCCAAGTGACCTCAAAAATAACTCATCTTGCAGAGAATTAAAGACTACATATTAGTTATATTTTTTGAGAAATTAAAAAATAATCATTGCCTAAAATAGGCAAAGTGAAGAAAAGAGAAAATTTGTTCAAAAATGTCCAAGACCAATTTCATAAAGTCAACTATTAAAGGGTGAAGGCTTACTTTATAAATTTTTGAATTATGTTTTTCCTGCTAACTAATAAATTCTGCATCTTTTCCTGTGTATTCACGACCCTGGGAAGCAAGGATGAAGCTTGGTGTTGGCAAATGTTTAATTTCGAGATTCCCAAAATTTCCTAAAAATTGAAATAAATTTTAGAGATTTTGGCAATTCTAGAAAGTTGCGATTTGAAGCCCTTCCCGTGCGATTCAGAGCCTCTAATTGAAGACCTAAATTTTTATTTTAAATTAAATTTAATTAATTTTATTTTTAATTTGATTTAATTTTAATTTAAATTAATCTATCTTTTGGGCTTTTTAATTTCTATAATTTCAAAAACTCATACTTCAACAATATCCAAGTGACCTCAAAAATAACTCATCTTGCAGAGAATTAAAGACTACATATTAGTTATATTTTTGAGAAATTAAAAAATAATCATTGCCTAAAATAGGCAAAGTGTAGAAAAGAGTAAATTTGTTCAGAAATCTCTTCGACCAATTTCTGAAAGTCAACTGTTAAAGGGTGAAGGCTTACTTTATAAATTTTTGAATTATGTTTTTCCTGCTAACTAATAGATTCTGCATCTTTCCTTTGTATTCACGACTCTGGGAAGCAAGGATGAAGCTTGGTGTTGGCAAATGTTCGATTTCGAGATTCCCTAAATTTCCTAAAAATTGCAATAAATTTTAGAGATTTTGGCAATTCTAGAAAGTTGCGATTTGAAGCCCTTCCCGTGCGATTCAGAGCCTCTTATTGAAGACCTAAATTTTTATTTTAAATTTAATTTAATTAATTTTATTTTAAATTTAATTTAATTTTAATTTAAATTAATCTATCTTTTGAGCTTTTTAATTTCTATAATTTCAAAAACTCATACTTCACATGATCCATGTGACCTCAAAAATTACTCATCTTGTAGAGAATTAAAAACTTCATATTAGTTATATATTCTCAAATTATAAAAAATAATCATCGCCTAAAATAGAAATCAAAACCCAAAACCCCTTAATGAGGTTTATAAGTGCTTTGATTTGTAGGGAATTTGTTAGGGATTGGGGTTATTAATAGGTTTTAATGAGAAATTATAGTAAATTTATTTAATTTAATCACTCAAAATGCAATTTAGGATCATGCGGGAGTGGTCTGAAGTTTACCTTACTTAACCACAACTCGATCTGCTCTAATATTATGTCTGATCTAGAGTTTGGTTTTAATATTATTGATTCTGCCATTAATTTTAATTATTGAGAGACTCTGGTTTTGTCTATAAATTACTTGATTCTTTGCTTAGCATCTTTCTCACACCTAGTAGAGTAGTAATCGTTGCGAGGCATATCGCACTCTATTATTATTGCTGCTAAAGCCCACACATCCCATTAATAATCTCCATCTCTCCAGTCTTCTCTTTCAGGATAATAGCCCGGAGTTCCCATAACACTTCCTAGCCTTGATACTTCCACCCTTAATGATCTCTTGAAGTCAATAATTGCCACTCTTACAGGTGAGAAGTTTATCATAACATTCTCAGGCTTCAAATCTCTATGAACAAAGCCTAACTTATGTAACTCTTTTATACCTTGTAAGGTTTAGGTTGCTATCAAAGCAAGCTACTTATGATTCCTTTGATCAGTAATAAAATCTCTGAGGGTCATTTCATAGAGTGGGAGTCTGAGAGCCACATGATCCTTGGCAAGAAGAACAGCATCTAGCTTGATTAAGTAACTACACTCTTTAAACTTAGCTTAAGTGAGTACTTGATACTCATTTGTAAACTCCATCTGATATTTATCATCACTTAAGAGACAGGTGAAGGGATACACCTTGTATGCGTATTGATGATCATTAATAACTTTCTTATCAAAGGAGTCTTCTATTATAAGGTAGCTATAAAGAGAAGTATCTAGGTCAATTTAAGCAAGAACCGGTATTTTCTTGTATTGAATCTTGATCATAATTTTTGTTATTTCAGAGGTCAGTTGGTTGCGTGCATTCTTAACGTACTCTAACTCTCTAGCTTATTCAGGTACTACGACCTTAGAATATTCCCTCGCTTTTCTTTTGTTTAGAAGCTTCAGCTCAACTTCATGATTCTCAACTTCTATATCTTTCTTGTGAGCTTTTAATAAATGCTTCTTTAAGTCTCTTGTATGAGAGTATTACTTATGGCACTCAAAGCAGTCATACTTTCCATCTATTCTATCATGCTTTAAGTATACAGTGGGCTTTGCTTCTCTATGCTCCTCATGTGTCTGTACCAGCTTGATTTATGAGCAAAATCTCTCTCACATAACTCACAAAAATAGACTTCAACTTCTTCAGTTTGTATAGGAATTTCATTAATACCTTTCTCCTCCTCTCTGTCTCCCACACACTTGTTTGCCATTAATTTTCTATTATTAATTTCAATTTTAATAACAGAACATCAAGTGATAGCTCTGGTAGTTCCTTATGAGAGTTCATCTCGCAGCTATCACACTTTTTATTGATCCCAAAGGAAAGTCTCATTTAGTTTTATGGAAGTGCTGTTGTTTTTCTTAAAATGTTAGCGCTCATATTTAAATTTGAATTTAAAATTATAAAACTGCCTCTATAACTGAGAGCTTATATGAGAGCTTTGCAAGCCTACAAGAATCAAGGGAAGTTCTTAGAGTATTAGAGAAGAAAAATGAGCACTAAGAGACGAACCAGCTCTAAAAATGGATGAGAAAGTAACCATTTTAACTATCAATAATAAGTTGATTATAGTACGTACCGATTTAGGAGGTGCACCTAATAAAGTACGTACTGCTTTAGGAGGTATTTTATGATTTTATGATTAAAATTAGGGTGCTCCTAATAAAATACTAGCTTTAATAATGATCCTAATTAAGTACTAGCATTTTAGGAGCTGCTCCTAATTAAGTACGTACCAATTTAAATTTAAAAATATGGAACTATAACAGTAGAAATTGATATCAATCTCTCAAGTTTGAAACCAGTTCTCAAAACCTTCTCCATATCCTGCTAAGAGGTTGCCTCCTATAGGATGCCCATATTTAATAGTAAGTTTTACAGAGGTAAATAATTGAAATCAATAAACTTAAATTTGAATATCATTTATTAGATCTGTAAACAAGATGGAGTCAATGAATGATGCAATGAAAAGAGTGCAAGCACAAGAATTAATTCAAAGATTTAGAAGCAAGGAGGATTTGCATCCTACCTGGTGCAGCAAGGTAATGAACTCATAGTAACTAATCTTGATTATGTAGTTGGTTTGTTCCTCCCAACGATGGAAAGAACTAAAATTTCATTTCTAAGAGCCATACTCTGCGAAGAGAAGAAAGCATTAAAAACTTAAAATGTAAAGTTTGCAGAGATTCCAAACAATCCTGAAATCTCTGTCACTAATTTATATGATGATGCAATGAATGACCCAGAGTTCGTTGTACCTGCCTACAAAGAAGCAGTTGTCAAATAAACTTCCTGAAAGAAACTATTTCTTTGGCATACTTGCAACAATAAAAGGTGATTACTTGAAAGAAATTATTCAAGAATCTCATAAGAAAAGGTACAGCATCTCTTCAGAAGATAAGGATAAACAAGGGATCAAGATAAGTGAGAGCTGGCTATCAGAGCTGCAGAAGCACCCTTATATTTCAAGTAAGATTTGTAGCTTAACTCTTTAGAAAAATCTGGTACTGGCATCTTCTTGATGAAGGAATAGAGCAAGCTTCACAGAGAGCGAAAGTCGCAGACAAAGTATGAAGTTAGCAAGAGACTTTATTCAAATATTAAGCCTCCAGAGTAAATGAATATAGATGCTGGAGCTGGCAGCAAGAGAAGAAACTTAGGAGGAGGGAAGCAAGAAGTAGAAGAAAAGAAAGAGAAGCCAGCTCCCTCTAAAGAATTCTAAATGTGACTTATATATTCATTAACTTAACTACAAAACTTATTTATATATATTCACTCTCCCTTCTTTCGCACACTTTTAAGCCAATAAATTATCTACTCTCTTCGCTGAGCTTTTAATAAAGTCAACTGTATCGATAGGTAGGTCATGCATCAAGTGGTATAGCAGCAGTTTCTTGTAATGGTCTTTTAATATACCCCAGTAGAACTCAATTCCATTAAACTATGGACTGTAAGGTACGTTGAACACTGGCGTTATTCTAAGTTGTTCATAACTCTTCCTTGTTTCTTTAGTCTTATGAACAGAAAGATTATCAACGAATAGTATAATCTCTTATTCAGGGTACTTCTCTCTCAGCTGCTCTAAGAACTTAATATACTGCTCTGTCTTAATAGAGCGAGGATGAATAACATAAGATTCTAAACCAGCATCCTCGCTAATACCTCCAAGAATTGCCATTGTTTATACCTTGACTTTCTAGTCATATACTTCTATATTACTATGCCTCTTATACCAAGATTTCTAGATAAAAGTGTTGAAGGTAAACACAGCCTCGTCAGCATGTATAAACTTAATATTATTAGTATTAGCTCTCTGCATTTAATTATAAATATAATTTAGGTTATTGTTGTAAAATGGCAGAGTGAAATCAATCACTCTCTTGATACGATTAACACCTTTGTAAGAAATACCATTTCGTTTATAGATGTTGGCTATAGACTAAGCAGAGATCTTCAACTCAGGGAACTGGCGATGAAACATAGTAGCTCGTTGGTCTAAAGAGAAGTGAGCCCAATACTTCAAAGTTTTATCATTAATAAGATAGTCAATATGCTTCTATAGAAACTTTGACTACCTCTTAGGCTAAGAATTTAGCTACTATTTCTTTAATTATAGTGCTATAAGACAGTGGGAACGAACAGTTGACTGACTTCGCTTTATGAGTAGAGCAATAGACTTATAGTTTAGTACTGGTTTGATTTATTCACTGTATATATCAACTCCATATCGCAGTTTATACACTAAATCTATATAATCTTCATCATAAATAGACCCCAAAAGCTTGCTATTTTTGTCTCGCATTTAATTAATAACCCCAACCCCTAAAAAATTCCCTACAAATCAAAGCACTTATAAACCTCATTAAGGGGTTTTGGGGTTTTGAGTCATTCTAGCGAAATATATGCCTACAGAATGTTAGAGGAATTAACTCAAAACTCAAAGAAGAACAGTTATTGAGGGAAATCGAGTATGAATAACCAGATATTTTTATAGGTCTCGTAGAAACTAGGCTTACAAGGATTAGCAACAAGAACATAGCGCAGACTCAACTAGCCAGGAATGGAGAAGTTTTGGTGTTAAATAATGGGAAATTATCTATGAATACAATAAAAACATTAAAGAAGTATAAATCTTGGACTATATTAAATGTGGGAGGATTCCCTCTACACAATATTGCAGCTTACATACCCCCTTAGAGTAATGACGAAGTTAAAGAACTTTAGAATAGATTAATATATATGATAAGATCTCTCAATTAAAAGTGTTAAAAACAAAGAATCATTGTTATGGGCGATTTCAATTTCCACATTAAAGAATTAGGCAAAAGATTAAAGAAGTAAGGCCTGAAAGAATCCATCACAGTGGGAGTGGAAACTCATACAAAGGGAAATCAACTTGACCAAATTTTCTCAAACGTAGAAACAGCTAACTGGGAAACTAATTAACTCAGATAAACTCACCATAAGTTGGTTCAAGTGAATTGAAAATTAAGTTCGACGAAAATGATTTTAAACTATCAGATAGAGAATAATAGATAAGAATATCTGACATCAGAAAATAGTGTTGGCAAACATTCTTGAACGAAAAGAGAAAATAAACATTAGAAGACCTGGACCAACCAATTCAGAAATGTTTCATATAGAAATTAGAAAGACAGTTTAAAGGAAAGAATTGATATTAGTAATTTCCTGAGTGGGCGATAAAAAACAAAGTATGAGGCCTCAGCAACGCATTCTAAGATGCGAAAGTACAGTGGAAGGAAGCAATCAGATACATGGAACACTCTCTTGATAGAAATGACCAGTAAGGATTTTTTACCTAGTAAAAGGTTGACTAAGAACCAGAAACAATCCCAACCAATCAAAAGGATTGACAATTAATGAGGAGAGAGTAGAAATGGGAGTATAATCCAAGAAAAAATTCCTGGAATTTTACAATCAATTATTCAAAGATTGCAGAATCAGGAAAGAGGGAGCAGAGAAAAGACAAGACACAGTAATGTTAGATGAACAAGTAACTGGAGAATTTTGCGTTGTCGAAGACGTAGCCAAAAGCATTAAAGAATGTAACTATAACAAAGCAATCGGACCAGATGGATTTGATGGGAAGATATTACTAAAATCAGAAAGAATTCTGGAGGCGGTAAGTACAAAAATTACATAATAATTGAACTCTGCCACGGTCCCGGAATACATTAAAGAAGGAAGACTTGTCCTTTTGAGTAAATAATAGGGTGACTTGTACCCAGAAATAGAAAAAATAAGACCGATAGTGGTGAACTCGCACTTAAGTAAAATAATAAAGAAAAATATAATCAATAATAATTTAAGATACAAATAGATAATTATTAGAATTGGTTCAAGGAGAGTAAAAGCAAGCATATTAACATAATGATAATGTTGGAGCACATCAAATCGTCAAGGGGAAATAGCTATAAGAGGGAAGAGTATCTGTTAGTAGATCTCCAGAAAGCTTATAATTCTGTCTGGAAAGACAAAATGATCGATATTAAGAATGAGAATTAAATTAGAGAAAGACACCATGATAGTCAAGTTAATAGAGGATTTATACAAAGGAAACAAGATTAAATTTGAAGGAGAGGAAATAAGAACTTAACAAGTAGTAGCTTAGGGAAGAGACTATCACCAATGTTATTTAACATATATTTACAAGATGCTATCTATTCACAACCAGATCTATATTCACTAATAAAACTAGGAAAGTTGATAGCATTTGCTGATGATATATTAATAAATATTAGTGACTCCAAATAATTCAAGACAGTGATCGATAGCTTAAAGAACATTGAGTAGACCCACAACTAGAAACTTAATAAGAAAAAGACGGTATTCCTAAGTGATTCCAATAAGTTCCAAAAGATAAGTCAAATTAATGATATGTAGAAGGTGGACGAGGCAAATTACTTAGGACTCAATATATGTCTCAATAAGTAGCATTTCCTAAAAAACACTTGGAAAGAAATTAGGCAAAAAACAGAGTTTTATCAAAGGCTAACTAAGTCAAATAACCCAACAATTTGTGACACGATAATGATGGCGTAAATAAGGTCATTAATCATTTACAAACATACTCCGTTAGAATCAGCTCAATTCGTAAAAATACAAGAGAATAAAGAATGGAAACTCAACTCAAGCGAATTGCTTTTGGGACATTTCAAATAAACTTCCTAAGAAGTGTAACCCAGCTAAAGGACACCAACATTAGGGATATCATAAAAAAAAATGGTTCAGAAGAACAAAAAGTTGTTTAAAAGTGATTTGGATAGATTTATGAGAAAGAAAGCCCCATAAATAATGAAACATCAAGGAAAGGTACTCTAGAAAAGAAAGAATCTATTATTGACTAAAAAAGTGATGGATACAATGATGGCCCTGAGTTAGGGAAGGAAAATAGTGAATTATGGCATGAGCCACTATTGCAACGTTCATAGAGAAATTGTGGACAACAACAATATCAAGAACTGTAATTTGATAAATGTTGCTGGAGATCCCAAAAAGTTCTCGAAATAAATTAGGGAAAACAGACTAATTGACATGAAGAGCAAACTACAAATTGAAATTATTTTAAATATGGTTTGTCTGGACCAAAGGATAAAAAAAACTAGAGGGTCATAGATATTATCAACTAGTGAAAAGAATGTTTAAGACATTGTAATTAAAAAAGCAGTGATGGAATACGATGAAGAGAAATTGCAAGACAATTTAACAAAGTGAATATCCAAACGAAATACTAAATAGGAAGAATAATTTGTGAGATCTCAGAATTATAACATAATATTTAAAATTAAGAAATGAGAAAGATTAAAAATAAAATTAATAAAATTAGACTTTGAACTAGATGGAGGAGTAAAAAATCAGCAAACAAAACTATGGATAATGGAGCAGAAGTTCGGAGTATGGAAGAGATAATAACAAGAAGTGCAAAATTTATGAGAAGAAACAGTTCTGGGATCGAGTTCAAGAGATTCGTCATTGCCATAGAGACAGGAGCAGAGACCAAGAAGAACTATATATAGAGAATAAAGCACATTCGCGGTTCCCTTAAACAAACAGATGGGGTTCAAGAGTAAACTTAAGATTGGAAACTCTAACCTTAGTAAGAAAATCAACCAAGCTCAGAAACAGCGAACTCAGTTCGACAGACATGAGGACGGTTCGGGCTGCATTCAAGCTTAATAAATGAGATTAAAAACCTTATTGACCTTTCTGTAGTAACATGGTAAGGATTTGAAAAAATCATCAACGTCAAGAAAGGATGGTAACCACAAATTACAAGAAGAATGGTCACAGGGTCACAATTGTTTGCTGTCCCAGCTCTAGGACCATAGCTGAGAAAGCCCTAGTGAGAAGATTCGAGGATAGGGAAGATGCATTAAGGAGAGTGACTGAAAGTGACCATTGTGGTCGAAGAAGCAAAAAATTCACTCTAGAAAGATCAAGGGAGAATGGCAAAATTTTGACCTGATTCCTGGCAGAAACTTAAACGAAGAGACCCTAGAAATAGTTATGAGCTAAATGGAAGAAGTGTAGTTCACGTTTTAGAAAGATAAACACTTGATTCTTCCACCAATGGTGGCGAATGACAAAGAAATTCGCCAGATGGTAAAGTATAAAGGTCAAAAAATTGGAAACTAGACAACAGCAGTTATTGGAGAATTATGGATGATATCTCAAGCATCATTATCCCGATACTTTTCTAAAGTAATGTGAAGAACTGTTAGAATTGGATATTGGTCAAAATAGAGAAAGGGTCAAAGCAAATAGAGGTCTAAAATACCAGGAGGTAAATTGGGAGCATGACAATTTTACAAAAGCAACTTAAATTGATAATTTAATTCACTTAAGAAACAATAGGGGGAGAGTAAAAAATTGAGAAAGTGGTAAGCTAACTGGAGACTAATCAAGTGAAATAGCCAGAAGACTGTGGATTATTGGCCATCTTTATCACAAACCATAAAGAATTGGAGATAGAGGGAGAGCCAATATTCAAAATCTTCTCAAAATTCCGGTTGAGTATGCAACGATACTACCTAATTTTGAACCTTGAGAGTCGGCTTCACTAAGATGGAAATAGGTAAATCTGGATATTTGATCAGAGAGGAAGAGACAGATTAGAATCAAGAAAAGATGAGCGAAATTATATGGACCTAAGCAGGGCGTGAAAGTGGAGAACACAAGTGAACTTCAACCAATAAATAGGCAACTGGGAAGGAATAGTTCAAAGGAATGACTGGCAAACAGAGCTAGAGCAAGAATTTGAAGGCCAAGAGAATGCTGTAAGTGAATTTTATGGACATTTAAAGGAGCTGGAGTGCTGCTTGTTCAGCGATGGATTGATAGCAATAACAGAAAAGAGCTTTTTAACAAATAGCAGGAGAAGATTCAGAGAGGACAATAAATCTCAACAAAAAGACTATTCAAAAGAAGCCTGGTAAGGCCATCAAGCAAGTTGAGACAGAGAAGCAAATGTTGGAAGATGGAAAGGAGATTAGCATTGATAAAATCAACGGAAAACTTCTTTTACAGGCTTTTATTTGTGATAATTTTTAGATCTCACAAAACTGTAATTACCTTTGAATTATTCGTTATTTTAATTTACCTCAAGTTATTTACTACTACTACTAATATTAATAATTATAGATATAGAAAGGTAGAGTATTTATTAAATAATTAAATTGAAATGGAAATCGATTCAATCTATCTTAACTTGATTTCATATAATACATTTCATATCCATTATGTTTTTAAAGAATTTAAATTGAATAATTTATGATAAAAATTATTAAATTTATAATTATTACTCTCATATAATATATTATATTGTTAGAACCTCCTTCAGAAATTTATATAAACTATAAAATCGTTTCCCTACCACTATTTAACTCAAGAATTCAGATATTTAGATAAATTGTTGAATAATTTTCATTAGGTCATATGAATTCTGTTAATTCATGCTTTGCTTTTGCAATTCTCTCTTTTATTTTAATTGTACAGTTATTGATCCTTAAACATATGCAATTTATTAAGACTATCTCAAATTCATGGATAACAAATTTAAGTGATATCATTTGAAATTAGAGGTTGATTCTTTTTGAATTTAATATTTCATGTAATCCCATTTATTTCGTCAAGCTTCCCAATAATTACGATGGGATCATCTTATTTGGTGCTCACTTCGGGACAATTATTTGACATTTATTATCATATAAAGACAAAGAGTTGCAATTTTTGTGTTAAATTATACATAATAATAACTAAAGCTAATCATCGATGAATTAATGAGGAGCATTGAAGATTAAATTTTAGAGATTTGCAACAATGACGATTAACTGTCCAGAGTAACAAGCAACAAATTAAAGAATTAAGGATTAGTAATAAGCTGTTTTTTATTAACAGCAATATTTCGGGACTTCAGACCTTTACTAACTTAAATGACAATTTTTTGAAAATTCAGTGAAATTAAAATAATATTTTTGATGTAACTAAAAATTAATTTATTATTAAAAAAATTGTTTTTTTAATAATAAATTAGCTAGACTGGTTTATCATGGGAAATATAAATAGATAAAGAGTTCTCGATAATCCGCTAATGTTGATTTTTATATGGGAAAATGACAAGACAGCTTATTTGCCAAAACTTGTCTCTTAATATTATGTTTAATTATTTTTATGCAATTTAAATAATATTTATATAATTGTCTAATTATTAAAATTAATTTTTTATTGTAAATTTTGAGCAATTATTATTAATTTGAGGAATAAATTACATTTAGAATATACAAAATCTCAATTATAATAGTTATATCGTTCCTGCATGCTGCATCGTAAAAGATATAGATACTATGCTCAATTATTATACTGTTTAAATTATATAAAAAATAGTTGAATATGGATATAATTTCTTTTTATTTAACATTATTTTTAATGTCATTTTACATAGTAATAATGCTAAATTCAAGTTATGAAAATAATAAAAAAGTCTAAAGTTATAAACACTTTATTCTATAATTAAAAAATACTAATTTTGTGAAAAATAAAAATTAAGTTAAATATTCCGAACTATTTATTAAAATCATAACTTTTATGTAACAAAGTTTGTTGAATAAAAAATATTATTTTCTCAAAAATGAAGCTGCTAAAATACCTAAATAAATTGTAATAAGATTTCTAAATCAATTGGAATTTGTTATACTTAACTTGCCAAGTTTATATGCTATTTTATTTTGTATATCTAATTTGTATTTAATAATGCAATAAGTTAATTTACTAAATATTATGCCCAGTTCCTTTATATACAAGATAGTCTAAATTAAAAAACTTCAATTTTCACATATTTAATTATAGAGATCTTATTTTAATTAATTTAATCAAAAAGATTGTTCCAGAAAAACATTGATTTAAAATATTTGTTTAAACACTACATCTTTTGTTATGTATAGAAATGTATTTGAATTTTGAAAATTAGGGGGGGGCGATATCTGAACCTATGCTGCAGTATCTGAACCTAATGTGTTTTAAAATAGTTTAAATATTTTTACATACATGCTTCTAGTCAATTTAGGGTCGGAGAACACGAAAAAACATCTTATGATAACGAGAGATCACTCAAAAGAGTAGAAAAAGTTACAATGAGTATCTGTTTTATTATAAAATTTTACATAACTTTTATCTTTTTTTTCACATGTTTTCTTATTCAATTTTTTTAAAAATTAAACTATAGAACATACACTTGTAGTTGTAGATGATATCAATAAAGCTAATGATATTTCATCAGTACTTATATTCTAGCATAAATGCGATGAGTAAGTATATAACTCAAAGCAAGAGATGTCATCTACAACTACACGAGTATGTTCTATAGTTTAATTTTTAAAAAATTGAATAAGAAAACATGTGAAAAAAAAGATAAAAGTTATGTAAAATTTTATAATAAAACAGATACTCATTGTAACTTTTTCTACTCTTTTGAGTGATTTCTCGTTATCATAAGATGTTTTTTCGTGTTCTCCGACCCTAAATTGACTAGAAGCATGTATGTAAAAATATTTAAACTATTTTAAAACACATTGGGTTCAGATACTGCAGCATAGGTTCAGATATCGCCCCCCCCCCCTAATTATATAAATTTAAATTAAATTATATTAATTATTATCAGTTCGGCACTTTGGAGTATATTAGTCAAGAATTTTACACAGAGATGGTGAACTAACAATTGCATATAGACCAATGGGAAGAATTAGATTTCAGAGAGGCGTCAAGTTTTCCAAATTAAAGGTAAAGGAGAGAAAAGAGAGGCAAAATTCAGCGAGCTCGGGGAAGACCTGATAGAGTTCAAATGGTCCCTCTCAAACGATGGTACAAAATAATTTAAGTCAAAAACAACATTCCAAGAAAATGATAAGTGGTCAAAGAACAGAATGGAGTTGAGGCAAGCGATAACATTCCTAAAGAGGAAGAAGGAGTGGAAGTAGTAAAAAAGGAAGTGGGATCAGAGAAGATTTAAAATATTTTTAAGGAGCAAGTGAAGGGACACAACATTAATGGCAATGAGTTACATTGATTTCAGGTGCAATCTAATTTTACTATTTGATTTTGTATTTTTGCAATTTACTTACCTAAGTGATTTACTTACTATCTAGCTAATTATTATTACCTTTAGTTTAATTTCTGAAAACTCAGACAGTATTGTACTTGTTCGATAAAGTATTTAAACTCAGCTGGACTTTTCTATTTGCGGTACTCCTCTATCGCATATGAAGTGAGATAAATTGATTTTTATTTTGGTATCAAAATCAACTAAAAAATCACTCAAAATAAAACCAATTAATCTCAATCCAAGAATGCGATAAGAAAAGTAACTACCATTAGTAAATTCCATCTGAGTTGGAATTCATCACTATCTATATTGTCTAGACTAAGACTAAGTTTACTGTACATAAGTATATAATAGTTATCTATTTAAATTGTAGTGTTAAAAATATAATAAATTTCGGCAATATAGATTATTTTAAATTATTATAATAACAAAATAAATTATCTAAAAGCTAAATGATATAATTTAAATATTTAATTAATATTATGATAATCGATAATATTATTAACAAAGAGAGAACATTTTAAATTAATAAAACTATATGAAGATAAAATTAATAATAAATTAGTTATAAAATATAAATCAGTTAAAAATAAATTTGAATATGACATATATTTTAATTTTTTAACTTCAAAAATAGAATTCATAAGAAAAATATTTTAAAAAAATAATAGAATTACATTGTCTTGGAGTGTCACCACTATAGAGAATTAAGTGGAGAAGAGTTCAAATGTAATATCAAAAAAATTCTCCTCTCAAAAATAGCTGAAGCATGAATGTTCTAACATTACTTTATATAATAAATTGACAATTTCATATAATAAGACTCAATAAAATTATTTCACTGTTTTTTGAATAGTTTACAATTAAAAAATTAAATTAGAGTTTATCAATATTAATAATTTTTAGTATCAAACTACTTCTATTTTAAAAACTCTCTGAAAAACATACATTGTTTCCTTATTTCATAATAAATTGATAAGTATTTTTTAAATCTTGAGCATTAAAAAGATAATTTTATCCATATCTTTTAAATTACATCAGCATAATAATTTAAAGTTTTACAAACAAATCTAAAATATAGGTTCAGGGAAATGTGTATTATAAATTTGCTCTCTTTTCACTATAATATCGAAAATTGTGAAAATTTATATACCTAATTACAAATATGTAGAATAAGACTCTCCATAGAATCAGAAATGATTCAGAAAATTCAATAATAAATAAAATAAATATATGCATAATTAATAGACTAATGTTTAATAAGAATGAGCATTCATTTCTAGCCTTTTATAATTTTTTTTTCTTCGTAAAACTAATTATATCTCTAAATAATAAATCGATGCCGTTTTCATTTATTTCTGTAAAAAAAATAATTTCCTGATCTATTCTTTTTTATCAATTATATTTATGGAAATAATGAAATGTATTAATTATCATAAATAAACTTATGGGAAGTATTATGATATCCTTAATAAATTTAATTAGGAGTTTTTGACAAAATTGTTTTCATAAGAAATTTTCATTAAGACATTTTCCGACATTTTAATGTGCTTAAGACTTTTTTAAATAACTATTTAACTTACTTTTTAATATTAAATTAAAGTATGTATTTAAGAATAGTGTATATCAAATGTTAATATAGAGAATATAAATTTATAAGTAATTTAATAATATTTAATTTTTAATTTCCCTTATTATCATTAACTTACAGTAAATATTCGCTTGACTAAATAGTTTTAAATCTAGCCTTATATAATTATTAATAATCATATATCCTAATGAAATCAGAAACGTCTCAAACTTCACTCAATTTTTATAAAAACATAAAGTTTTTATGATTTGATCATTAGCAGAGCTGAAAAATTATAGACTTATAAAAATCATTTATTTGCTCATTAATATGATGAATTTTTAGAAAGCAATTATATCTTCTTTTGATAATGAAAATGAATTTATTTTACCTGTAAAAAATAAGCGGCTAGTCAGTAATTTGGATTCGTCTTTATCAGAGAGTAACTAAAAAACAAAGATTTAAAATATAATTTTGCTAGAATTAATCTTTCCTTTTCAATTATGTAGAAACAAAGCCTACTACTTTGCAATCATAAAGCCATTAAAATATATAAACATATAGAACATAATAGCATTAAAGAAGTGTAACGATAGCGGCATGAGCAAATTAAAAAGCTGTCTTAACAGGAATAAATATTAAATTAAAATGAAAAAAATCAGCATCCAACTTCTAAAAACTTGGTGCTAAAAATATAACCCAATTTCAAAAAAATAAATGATTCAAGTAGATACCTAATTACATTAAGATATAGTATTTACTTAAATCAATTGTCTCCACTATTTTAATTAATCATCATTTTAATTCATATAGTTGTATTTTTACATAGTTCTACCTATATATTTATATTGTAAAAACTATTATTTAAATTAAGAGAATGAGTAAAAGTTTGATAATATAAGTATTAATAATTAAACTTTGAATATTTTTAAACCAAAACAGAAATAAAAATTAAAAATATATATTGAAGTTTAGATTATAATTAAGTGAGTTAAGTTACTTTTAATTTACTGTCTTTTGGAATTTTTGTAAAACTGTATATTAAATTGTAGTAAGTAAATTTAACATAGAGCTTTAAATCAATTAGAAATATAGTTTCTTTATAGATCTAACATGAGTCAAGTGGATTCATATATATTTGTTTATTTTTGGTGTATATTCTTGATCAACTTGTCTCCATAAAGCTTCTCTCATCTGATGTCGTTTAGATTTAACATTAATATTTAAATTAAGAAAATATCCTTCAATCATAATTTCATCGTCCATAATTGAACAATATTTTTAAACTTTGGAATCTTCCAATCTTAGTAATTATCAATCTTACATATCGGTTAAAATATTTAATACACATTAACAATTATAAATATAATTATTTTTTTTAGAAATTAATCCATTTCTTCAAAATTATAGAAGAACACATTCGTTTATGTAGCATAAGGAGAGCAAAATGTTAACTATGGGCTTAACTTTAGATATCATTTGATTAAATAATGACTGATAGTTAATATTCAAGAAACTTTATTAAGTTGATAATTTTTAGATACAAAAGTTCATAACTTGAGATATATTATATTTACATTGTTTCTACCTCAAACTCATTTTATCAAATAATATCAAACATTTCATAATTGAATATAATTTAATAAGTTATATATCAATAAATTACTTGATAGTAGCAATATTGAATTTTCATTACCTTATGGGATATTATAAACCAAATGGAGTTTGGACTCGATATTCTTCATTATTTACCTTTAATTATGCTTTATAATTGATTACTTTTTTAAAATCAAATAATCAATTATCTTACATCTAATAGCTAGTCAAATATTTCTATGTCTAAAATATTGATTGGATTAAGTACCAAAAATATTTAAAAAAAATCTTAGAATATACTTTTTTAATTGTTGATACTATTAATAAATGAATATTAACGATTATATATCTAGAATTAAGCAATTAAATATTCGAACAATTTATATTTGATGTAGATCTGATTGAAACCTTATATTTGAAAGTTAATTTCAATGATTCCAATCAAAAGCTAGTCAAGTAAGTAAGCTTAATGACGACATAAATATTATTTGCTTTAAATTAAGGAACACGTTACTATGTAAAGAATCAATGGTGGTGATTAATAATTATAATTTACTACTTTTTAAAATGAAATCGGAGACCTCATGAAATTAAAAAACCTCTTGTAATGCTTGAAGTGCCCATATATATAATTAAATGCAGTTATAATCAAATAAGATGCACAATTGATTTTAAATAAGATATAACAGGCTCTATAAGAAAATAATAATGAAAAAAAATATTCTTCAATTTTAGTGTATTTTTAATTCATTATATTTAATATTAGTAGCTAAAACAACAGAAGTCACTTTAAATTTATGCTTAGCTTCAACTATCTCGTGGTCAGAATCAATCGTAATTATTTTCATAATTAATAAATTGAGGAGCAGTTAATTATTTAATACTTATTAAAAATTAAAATGCTTTAAATGACTAGATTACATTTTTATAAGTACTGTATATTCATTATAATTCTGACCTCTACCTTCAAAACATACCTCCCCTTTTTGATACACTACATTATATATTAAAAAAATCTCAAAAATATTATTTAAACATACTTTTAACAATAATATTTCATGGATTTATTGGTAACAGCAGAAGTAAGAGGTATTGCTTGAATGATTCTCCAGTTGAGGTCGTTATAGCAAGAAGTTAAACCTAGTTTTCTCATAACTCAGTTATCAACATAGTTCATCACAACTCTTTCATATAAAATCTGCTAGTTTCACTTTGATGATCATTCAACTTTATTATCATTTAAGTAAATATTTGAAATCCTAAACTACTCAAAGACATCTAGAATCAAATTAATTATCTCAATGGCAACAGCATTTAACAATTAGATACTTCATATTAAGTAAATCAGCAATTAACCATAAAAAGGAACTGTTTCATAGAGAATGATGTAATCAAACAGATCATAAAGTATTCAAAAAAATTAATTATTATAATTTAACATATAAGGTTTCTGCAAAAGTTAAATATATCATTCTACCTTTTTTGCTTATGTCATTAACCTATATTAAAAAGGATAGAAATTAATAAATTCTATAAGAAAATCCAATAAAACTTGCAGATAATTATAATAAATATCATTAAAAATAAAAATGTTTATGCTAATAATAAATACATTAATATAAACTATATTTGATAATTTGTTTAAATTACATAAAAACCTTAAGAAAATTAGTCAAATTTATGTTTTTTAATTGGAAAGTTAAACTTATATGCAAAATCATTTTTAAATGTAAGTATTTAAATTATAATAAAAGTATAATAGAAACAATTTAAATCATTGACTTATTTTACTTTATTAAGAGATTTCAAGAAATTAAAGAATTTATCCTAAAATAAACGCATATTATAAATAGCAGTAGCTTGTCCAAATATCTAGCATTGTCTCTAAGGCTATGAAATGCTCATGATCTATATAAATAGCAAGCAATAAACCTTTGAAATATTTTTATGCGCAGCCTCTTTGTCATAAAATTGTCATGAATTTCAATAATTGGGGCCTTATTTTAAAATTCAATTTTTAAAACTTCATATTTTTAATTATCTGTTAATATCTCAATTATTAAGCTCCATTTCTTTATCTCTCTTAGTATCCTATTTATTTTCCAATCATTCTTCCTCATTGGTTAAATATACTTCCTAAATTTATTGAATCATCATTTGCAATTAGATTATGAAGTTAATTGATTTCTTAGATTTTCTAACGAGTTGTTTAGCCAATATTGCATAGTATTTGCTTGATTGTGTATTAGATTTAGTTAGTTCAAATCTGGTGCATTTTAAAACTTGCTTACCTAATTTTGCATGTAACAATAATCAGCAGGTATAAAAATCCATTAAGAAATATAGAAAAAGTGAAAGTGAATAAAATCTATTATGTTTATGATATTTTCGAGATCAAGAGACCATTCATATGCGTTAATATTTATAATAAAATATTTATTAAAACAAAATATTTAGAAAAAAAAGCAAATGAAAACAAAATTGAATTTAATAAATTTGAAATAATAAAAATAAATTAGGAGTATTAATTAAAAATGTAAATAAATGGCTTGTATGCCATTAATCAAAGAATATTGATTTTATTGAAAGAAGAAAATTATATTATTATAATTTTCAGAAATTGAAAATTAATAAAAATAAATAACATTAAAGAGAGCAATTCTTAATAGATATTATTTGCTAATTAAATAAAATTTTAAAATAAATATAAAAGAATAAAATTGAAAAGTTTTATAATAATTCAAAGGAAAATTTAGAATTTAGAATTTAGAACATGATATTTAAAAATAATAAGCAAGTCAATATAATGTGATAACTACAAAGTGTCCCTGTCCCGCATTAGGAATTATTGCAAATGCAGAAACCTTATCAATGAATCTGTGAAAATACTTCACGTTCTTTGTTTTAATCTAAAAAAAACATGTGAAGTTCAATAGTTTTCATCTCCTCTTATTGAAAAAATAATATATTCATCGGTCAAGTAATCTTTTTTGCATTATTTAATGCATCTTTTGCCTGTTTTTAAAAACTTCTATGTGTATCAATTTAATAAATTAAGAATTTTTTCTTGCCCTCACGACTCTGATAAAGAAAATATAAAACCACTATGGGACTCTTTCTAAATTTAAGATTTAAAGATAATAAAACAAAAATAACCAATATTTTCATTATTTACAAACACAAGTTTAAAGTGCCTTCCTGTGAGATTCGTGGCTTCTAATTTTTAAAATAAATTTTTATTTTAATTTAAATTTATATAATATTTGGGAATTTGAATTTGAATTGAATTTAAATTTATTTTTGGATTATATTTTTAGTTAAATTGACTTGAAATAAAGCATAGTGTTTTAAATTTTTTGAATCGATAATTCTTACATAGAACTGAAGATGACTGCTATTATTTCGATTACCTATTAATCTTCATTTTTATATTATCTTCAAAATAATTTTCTTGTAGAGAATATAAATATAATATGATTTGTATTTATTTCAGATTTCTTAGATATGACCTTGACTGAACACTGTAAAATCTATATAAGTGTAAATTGGTTTAAAAATTTCCATAACCAATTTCATAAATTCATATTCTTAAGATTATTATGAAGCAATCCAGCTGTTTATTTTATTTTATTCGTACTAATTAATAGTTCTGTCATTTTTCTAATGCCTATACGACCCTGAGAAACAAGAATGAAGATTGCAGTAGGAAGAAGTTGGATTATAAGATTTTCAAATAATGATAAAAAATTAAAAGCATTTCAAAAATTTTATAAACACGAGTCAAAGTTTCTTCCCAAAGAATTTACTTTAGTTCCAAACGTCATGAGGAGTCTTTATCACCTTCTAAGGAAATCTTTTTTAATTTTAATATTCATTAATTTAATTAAGAAAGTGTCTCATAGGATTGTGCTCAGGGTTATTAGTTTTTTCCAAACACATTTTAGCTTAAAGATTTTCTTTTGATGGTAAGTTTTTTAGTATAGAAGCACGTATTTCAAGAAATATATTTATTAGTATTTAAAATTAAAGTTTATTTAATTATATCTGAAAAAATCAGGCAATTAAACTTACTCTTAACTAGGAGGTAAATAAGCTGTTATGCGATTAGGATAACTACTAAATTAAGAAGTGATATCGAGCGAGATTTTTTCTAGTCAATTAGACCTAATTGAGATATATTATTTACAATCAGGTTTCAATATTATTTGCCAATTTAATATTCATTTTTAAGTATATTAATTAAATACGAATCATTGCGAAAGAAACTGTTTAATTGAAATTATTTAGCTATTAAGTTATTGAAATTAAACTCAATAGTTCTTTAAATTGAGACAAGTATACAGTTATTGTTGATAAGGTCCAATTCATACCACTTTAAAGTTGGTCAACAAATTACCATATCGGAGAGGAAAGGATAAGGTGACTCCCACAAAAAAACTATCATTAAATAGGGTTAGGTTCAATGGAGTGGAGAGAAAAAGTATTAATTTGAATGGCATTATACACTGAATATTTCCCCTCTTATAAAATGGAGCTATTAACTCAGTAAATACAGTAAATTTACATCTGCTCTAAAACCTGAGCAATCACTATCTATACATGCCTTCTATATATCTAGCACTTAGTATTCCAATTACAAAAGCTGTTGAAGATTATTTTATTATGAGAACTGCTCATTCTAATTCATTAATTATGCATTACTAAATAAAAAATTAATGATTGTTATTCTTGTTATCTTAAATATTATATTTATAAAATCACTCATTTTTTTATATTACAATTGGTGTTTCATCTATTTATTTTTAATTAGTTAGATTTGCTCTGTTATTTTTGTTATTCCTCTAAAAATCAAAGAGACACTCTTTATTAATTATTAAATAAAATAAAATTGAATAATATCCTATATTTACAATTGCTAAAATAATTATTCTGAGGAGTTTACTTGCTTTATATCATTATCCAACTAATTTATTTTTAAAAAATGAGAGGATGAATGGTATTTTAAAGATTACCAATCAATCGATAATGAGTGATGCGTTCTTATCTGTTTTAAATAGCAAGTGAAAAGTTTTAAAATTAATTAATTGATACTTAATTCAAAATGATTTTTAATACTAAGTTGCTATGTTGAAATCAATTAATTAATTTGAGTCAGTTCTCAATAACTAATAATATTCACTAAGTAACTTATCATTTTTGTGTATAAAAGTTTGAAACAAGAATTACTAATTTAACATAGTCATAAATCTGCAAGATTATCTAATAATATACCAAAGAATTAGCATCAAGAGATATATTAAAGATAATTTTTGAATGCAAAATAATATATGGTTTAGGTCATAAATTATTTTTATTTTGAGTATTTTCGCAATTAACTACTATCCTCTCAGTAATCATTAACATTTTGTAAGAAAGCTATTTTAAAGATAACTATGCATTAATTAAAGAATCTATGGAGAAGTTTTTCATTTTTAATATGATCGAAGTTTTAAGTATTTACCTTGTAAAAATCTTTAAAAATGGTTTGTCTTGATACATCCACAGAATGTCTCTTACATCAAGTATAATCGCAGAAACCTATAGAATATTCAATAATAATTTCAACTATTTAAAAAAATTGCAGAGAATACTTTTAGATTTAAATATTTTGAGTTCCTAGCACATTCAAAACCCCAAAACCCCTTAGTGAGGTTTATAAGTGCTTTGATTTGTAGGGTATAGTTGGGGTCTTATTGGGGTTAGTAGAGAAATTAGGCCAATTTGCAAAATGAGAAATAGAAATTAGCGAAATTTAGGGTCTATTTATGATGAGTAATATTTAGATTTACTGCTTAAGCTTAGGTATGGAACAAGGATTAATATAGACTAAGCCAAACCTGTACTAAATTAAGCAGCAATAGCAAAGTTATTACGCAAGAGTGCCTCAACTGTTAGGTATCACTGCTTGCTAGCTGTTTAGCATTTTAATTCTAGTTGTTGAACACATCCTGCAAGAAAATAAAAGTTCTCTCAGGCTCATATTGACTTCCTATGCGACTCTAAGACTTTGAAATATTGGGCACACTTTCAACTAGACTAACGAGCTGTGATGTTTCATCGAAGGTTTCCTGACATGCGTATCTCTCCTTAGACTATAGCCAACATTTATAGAAGAAATGGAATTACTTCAAGACTATCAACAGAGTGAAGAGAGTGATTGATTTTACAGTGCCATTTTATAGTAATAATTTAAACCATATAAATGATAAAATGCAGAGAGCTATTACTAATAACATCAAGTTCATACACGCTGATGAAGCTGTGTTTACCTTCAACACCTTTATTAATAAGTCTTGGTATAAGAAGTACGATAATATAGAAGTCTACGATTAGAAAGTAAAGGTTGTAACCCATGCAATTTTAGCAGGTATTAGTGAAGACTCTGGCTTAGAAAGTTATATTATTCATCCTCCCTCTATTAAGCGAGAGTAGTACATAGAGTTCCTACATAAGCTGAGAGATAAAGACAACGATTAAGAGATCATCCTGTTTGTTGACAACCTCTCAGTTCATAAAACTAAGGAGTCTAAGAAAGCTTATGAAGAGTTAAACATTACTCCTGTATACAATGATCCTTACAGCCATTAATTTAATGGAATTGAATTCTACTGGAGTTAAATCAAGACCCACTACAAGAAACTGCTGCTATATCACCTAATGCATGACTTGCCTATAGATACAGTAAACTTGATTCAGAGTAGCTGCAAGAGAGTAAGCATAGACAAGACAACAGTTTGTGCGAGAGAAGGAAGAATGAATGTTTATAAATAAGTTTTAGATTTAAATGAATGAATAAGTTCACATATTAAACTAACCCATAAAGGGGTTTGGCTTTTCTTCTCCTCTTCTTATGGCTTACTTGGGCCCATATTTCTTCTCTTTGTACCAGCTCCTGCACTTATGTTCATTTCTTCTGGCTTTTAAACATCTTTATAAAGTCTCTTGCTCACTTCATAAATAGTCTATGACTTTCTCTCTCTGTGAACCTTCGCATGCTCTTTCATTAGGAATATACAGTTCCAGGTTTCCTTACAAAGTTATGTGTCAAAGCTTACTAGAAAGGTATGGATGCTTCTTAAGCTCCGCAAGCCATGTCTCGCGTATATGTATGCCTTGCTTCTTTTAATCTTCAGGAGAAATAGAGTAGCCTTTCTTGTGAGCTTCTTCAATGATCTCTATGAGATAACTCTCTCATAAAGTGCCAAGAACACCAAAGAAGAAACTCCTTTCTGGAAGCTTGTAAGAGAGTTGTTTCTTGGTACGAAGATGAACCTCCAACTCTTCAGCTTTCATCGCATCTTCGTAGA
>ARYC01003544.1:0-15765 GCA_000711775.1 Oxytricha trifallax
AGGGGTGGTTCTTAATGTAATAAAAGTTATGAAGAATTAATTCTTAATCTTGGATGCAATAGAATTGCCAATAAAAAATCCCGTTTAACACTTAGCTGAAACGATTTTTTTCATATAGAATTTAATATTTTCTTATATAGCATTACTGAGATGGATGATGTGGAGTTTTATGATGTTATTCGTGGTATTTAAGATCAGACTAAAGCAAATTTAAGAGATTAATAAGAAATGGTTATTAAGGGTAAGCTGCATTAACATGAATCAAGCAAAACTTAAAAGATGCTATTTTATTATTATATTCAAGAAAATATTATGCAAAAATAAGTGGTAAATCATAGTTTACAATTAAAACTGTTTAAATAAAGCTAGGAAATTTCTTAAATTAGTCTTGATAATATACAATTATCAAACGTAATATCTGTGTGAGTATCATTAATTGTTGAAACCCTGAGAGACCGATTTTTTACATTCCTTAATAATGACATAAAATCAGTTTGATTACTCGCTTAGTTTTTTAATTTACATTTTTAAGGATTTATGATTCCTATATTATAATATAATCTATAGTTTATTATAGGGAATAGAATATTTTTTTGATTAATAATTTTGAAATATTTATATTGAAAAAGAGTAATTCTTAAATGCAGAAATCCAACAGTATCACGAAGATCATTATTAAGAAGAAGATGCAGAAAAACACTACACTGATTAGAATAAGTAAAGATGTAATTATGCAAGATAAAAGAATAATAAAGAGGTCGTACTTAAAGAAGAGAGGAAAGAGGTAATAAGCAAGGAAAATCATAAGAAAAGAGCAGCATTAGCAAACACAAGGCTCAGTAATAATTTGTTAGAAAATACAATATAATAAAATGTCTCTTATATGTAAATATAAAATGAAATATCATCTGTACTTGATGATTTGAATTATGGTCTAGATAATTTTGATAAAATTGAGTAGAATTTATTAACTTCGACTCCAACATATATAAACCTCAAAACTTGATTAACACTTGCTATAAAAATGGCATAAAAAATGAGAGATAAGCCCTAGTAAATAAATTATAACTTCTAAATAGATGATAATTAATTATCTGCAAGATAGTTGTTTCAAATACTGAAAAGACTAAGTTAGCAATGCTCACTTTATTAAAGTGAGATTTAAGATAACTTCTATATCATTATTGTTATCACATAAGACATTTTTTATTATATAAATTCAACAGAATAATTTAAAAATCCTTAATTGTTTTAGTAATTAAGAACCAATTTATTCAATAAGAGTTTTGACACACCTAAAAAACACGCAAAAATTAAAATCCGATTTTTATTTCATGAAAATTCGTAAAAATAATAATTTTTTAGAATTTATTAATCCGAAAATACGGTAAAGTTATTTGTGCTATATAAATAAAGTGTAAATTTATAATATTAACGCTTAATAAATAATATAATGGGGACGTATATTAAATAAATTATATCAAGGCAATATATTCTCATTTTTATAAAATAAGCATAGATTTAATAGCAAGTTATTCTCAATCTTTAGCATTTTTAGCAATAGTCTAGGAAGCTTGGCATATTAAATGCGTGAATATGCGCGTATAATAGCAAGTAATAATAATAAGTACTACACTTATACTTATTAATTTTTTTTCTTAATATATTTTCATTGAACTGTGTAAATAGATTAATTGCAACCAAGTTTATTAGTAATATATTTTTAGATTAATAGTGCAACTATTTGCAAATTATTAACATATTCACGGTATTTAGTCAACGCAGGATCTATTGATAAAATATCAAATGCTCTTAATCATAATTTCTTTAAAAAAATGTTGGGATTCTCATTATAAATTGTAATTAAAATTAAAACTTCATATTATTTAATAGAAACATTCCTGCAAAAGTTGATATTGCTAATATAATCCCAAATATTTACATAAATTACATATTTACGAAAGTGTTATTTATACACTTTCTTTTGGGAGAAAATAGCGCAGACCTTATAAATAAATTGCTGAGATAAGAATATGCAATTACAATGTCTCCCAATACTCTTCCTCTTTAAATTTTATTAAAATTGTAATTTATATCAGAAAAATATATATTATACTTTGAAACTTAGTGTAAATAATTAAATATTTTATTTTTAAACTAAACACATCCTCAAAAGAGTTGGAATATATTCGTAATGCATTTTATTTAAAATTGTATATTAAAATATTTTAATAGCTTTTCAGTATATTATATCGAAAGCTATTCTAATGCTTACTATTTTTAGGATGAAACAATAAACTTGCATTATTAAAATGAATTTCTATTTAAATTAATTTATGTATTTTTTTTTTGGCTAGTATGACAAACACTCACCCCCCATAATGTATGCTTTTGAAGATGTATTCTGATAGAACTCGACCTCCTGAACAAAGTTTTCTTAAGAACTAGTCGTAAGAGGATCATAGTTTTTTAGATAATCCACTTCCTAAGTCAAAAAATCATATATGAAATCGGGAAATTTGGTTTTAAAAAATTTTGGAGAATTTTCTTAAAAGTATTATAATTGTCATAATCTGATAAATTTTGGTATGTTTATCAGCGAAAATGATTTTTACCTTCAGTTATCAATCTATTGTATTTTCATTTTTAATTTTAAGTCAAAATTTTATTATAATCGTTAATATCCAAAAATTAGTATTATTTTGATATTTATTATAAAATTTTGACTTAAAATTAAAAATGAAAATACAATAGAATGATAACTGAAGGTAAAAATCATTTTCGCTGACAAAAATACCAAAATTTATCAGAATTTGATATTTTTAAGAAAACTTTTCAAAATTTTTTTAAGCCAAATTTTATGATTTTATATATTATTTTTTGACATAGGAAGTGGGTTATCTCAAAAACTATGATCCGCATACGACTAGTTCTTAAGAAAACTTTGTTCAGGAGGTCGAGTTCTATCAGAATACATCTTCAAAAGTATACATTATGGGGGTGGAGTGTTTGTCATACTAGCCTTTTTTACATTATGGGGACATTCTGAGTATCTGTAAGGCTATGATTCTCAAGAAACTGCAACTAAATATTTTATGCAGAAGTGGGTGTTTAGTTATTACAGAAGTAACACCCCCTCTTAAATTCTTTATGTACAAATTATAAGCAAATGCAATGATGGAGAATAATAATGATAAGATATAGTAATGAAGGCACTCTGTTCATATTAATTGTTATTTTTTTATTTAAATAATTAATTATTCAAGAATGGAAATCCAGATCATTTATAAATCATGATGATTTCAAATAATATGGACTGGTGTTTTATTTAAATGGATAAAATAAAGAAAATTATAAAAAATTATAATCTCAAATTGGCATATTTATTACAAGTCATGAGATTGTCATTTAGAGAAAAGGGCGAGGATAATTTTAATTAATATTATCTATCGTGCATTTTTCAAATGGAAAAATTATGATAAACTAATAAAAAACTGAGAATATAATCATATTGCTTAATTTAAAATGGAACTGCATGAAAAATATTAAAAATAAAGTATTAGGTAGCTAAATTGTCTATTCTATTAAAAACTTAATATATTCTTTTTTAGATATATTAATTATTTTTATTCTGTATAATGTACTTAAAACATATACCAAAACTCCTATAATGAACAAGAATATTAGATAATTAAGAATATTACTCGATGTTATAGCAATTGAATGAGAACTCAACTCAAATTTTAGATTTGACATTATCAGATCCAGTCTTTTATCAGTTAAAATATATAAACTCTTAGCCTTGTTTGTTCAAAGCTAATTGATAAAGAAAAACGAATAATAATTATTTAAAAAAATAATTTTTATATTACAGTTTGAATAATGCCATTATAAGATGGTTTTAAGCAAATATTTGCTCACAGTTTTTTATTTATGCGTGAAATTATTCTTTGAACTATCAAAATTATTCCAGTTATTCTGAATTTTATTATTATTAATTCCTAATGATATGTATTTATCAATATTCATGAAGCATAATTATCATTCGCAATAAGATCAAAAGATTATAGTGAGTCAATCTCTTCATTTAGAACTTACATTAAAAATTTTAAAATTAACAGTTATAGTCTCGCCTTTAAATATTATACATACCATATTTACACCACTTATCCTGGAGATATTTCAACTTAAAGTTGACTTGTCAGGTTATAATAATAAAATGACATGAATTACAAAGACAGATACAAATAAAATTATTTTGCATTTTTTTTATTTAAAATTAATTGAAGCAACTTCATTATAGAAACATTTAAACGAGCAAATCAATTAAAATTATGATAAGTTACTTAAATATTATAAAAAATATAATCACAGAATAGTTACTTTTCTTTTATGTTATCTCAAAGACTAATTTAAGTTTGAATGAATACAAAAAAATTTTCTAAATGCATAATATTAATAAGTTCATATAAAAACACAAAACAAATTTGATCTACATTTACAATTAAATAAGTTTACAGATATTTACTAAACAATACTTGCGAAAAAGAAAATAAAAATGATATTATATAATATAATATGCTTAGATATATTATAAAATTCATTTAATATTTTAGATTTATAAAATACGTGAAAATTCTTACGTATTTTCAGTGCTTAATAAATCGGATAATATATTTGCGTCTTTTGGGGCGGTCAAAATTTTATTTTAAATCCTTTTTTTTACTTTTGCAACAAATTATGCATTGCTATGAATCTAAGAGGTTATACTTCTATAACTAGTTGAACAATGCTATGATAATTATTAATTACTACAAAGATAGTTTATGATTACATTAAATCTTATAGTCTTATTCATTTTTTAATATTTCTAAATGCATCATCCACAACATCAAAGCCAAGCTTCCCATCTTTACAAGGTTTTATTTTAATAATCTCTCTGCTTTATACGACAATGTTTCTTAATTTGGGAAATTATTAGTACTATCAATTTTTTTTATTAGATACCTCGATTATTAACCACTCTAAAAATTATTCTCTGCACTCTAAATAATATTTTAAATTAAATATTATGATGCAGGAGCAACTTAATTTTGTTTTCATTAAAAAGTAAAATAAAACAACTCATCATAAAGCTTTTAATTAGATTATCAACAATATTGGAGTTATAAGATTCTCTTTTGAAGTGATATGAATAAGACATATAAACTCTTAATTTTTGCATCGCCAACAACTTTAATTAATCTGCTATTAATATAAATTTTAGATTATTTTCTTTTAGCTATAAAAGAAATATCAGAGATTTAAGTAATACGGTAGAAATAATTATGGAGGATTAAAAGTATAACATGCATTCAACAAACTAATTTCAATTTGAAATGCAAACGAATTGTAAATCTTGGTTATCCATAAGATCAAAAAGATGCAGCTTCGAATAATATGTTGATGCCAGTTTTGTCCCTATTGGAGAAAAACAACGCTCTGAATATCACAAATCGCATAAACCTTAAGTTGAAATATTAGATTTCATCAGCAGTGAAAAAAATATATTGTACTTATGCAGATGGAAATAATTAAGCTGTCATAAATAGAGGAGGAGAAATATAGGCAAGTATAAATTTAAGTGTCTAAATAAAAGGCATAAATATTAATTTCGGATACATAATTAAAAACAAATACTTATTCAAAAGCATTTGTAAAAATATAAACTGGTAACTAAATAATTGAGGGTATTGACGTCAGTTCCTCACCGTTGTCGTGAGTTCCTCGCCGATGACATCCAATTCTCATCAGTATTAATAAACTTAAATATTCCCGAAAACATTATTTTATAGGTTATATCTATCTTTTTCAAGATAATTCTATGTTATCTACCCTTTAAACTTATAACATACGATAGTGAGTAATCAGACATCATTCTTAGTAGCATGAAATATGGCGATAAATTCTATTGAAATTATATTTTTATTTTTCAGCTGTCTTATTGTTGTTAAATATTGTTTTTATGCTATAAATTATTAAATAAATTTCTCTGGTCCAGCTTTCCATTTATAATATGAATATAATTTATGAAAAAAATTTCTAATATTTCTTAAACTATTCCTTAGTGGATTAAATTATGTCAATTATAAACGGTATATAAGAAAAACTATAATTATAATTAATTTTTTTGTCAGATTTTTATTATTTAAATTAAATTTTAACAAATTTAGAAACTTAAATTTAGAAGATTAATGAAAGTAAGTTAAATCTGAAATAAACATGGATTAAAAAATAATTTTTATGCTTTTTTCATATTTTTTTATTTTCAAATTATTATTAGTTGAAATAAACTTATTGTAAAAGATCACAAGTGTCATATTTTCGCACATAGATTATTTTTAAGGCTTAAAGTAATAAATCCAGATTTATGAATGTGAAAAAATATTTTATACTTTTTAAAAATAAGATTCTGGTCTATAATATTAGGTGACCTGTAATAAGAAAGTATAAAAGAAAGACATTATCTATATATTCATAAATTATACAAAAAAATAATTATTTTGTCCAAAAAAATTATGAGGATAGCTTTTATTTAAATCAGAAATAGTCTAAATATTTAGAATTAACCATTTCACATTAATGTTCTATTTGTAGATATTTCTGATATGATTAGTTTACAAAATTTTTCGCATCTGAAATTTTCTTTTGGTATATAAAACATTTAATCATCTTTATTCTTAATGAAGTGTTCTGGAAAATTTTGAATTTATTAATGATGGTGAGGAATGGACGTCACCTGTGAGGACTGGACGTCTATTCCCATATTTTAAAATAGAACAGACATTAATTGATGCTAAGTCTAATACATAATAAATAAGATTAGAATCATGTTGGTTTTTTATATAGAAAATAAAGTGAATTAGAAAATTAATTAATAGCAATAGAAATAGTAATAGTAATAATAGTAAAAGCAAATCTATTTAAAAAAAACGTTTCATCTTCATCTTTTTCATCAAAAATATTGACCATGTGCACTTCTCCCTATGACTTCTTGAACTCCTAAAAAAAATTCATTATAGTCATAAGTAAAAAAAAGAATTATCAGATAAAAGCAGCTGAAACTCTTACAATAAAGTAATTAAGTAAAACATATATACATGAAATTAATTAACATTAATTTATCATTCTAAAATCTAAAATACACTTTTCAAATCTTAAATAAAATATGTAAGAGATAATTATATATCATATATATCTAATAACTTAAATAACTTGTATTAAGCATAAAATTTATAAAAAGCTACAGGATAATCTACAATACCAGCCAGAGTTTATATTATTGATAAGCTAATAAATGTTACCCAATTTGTCATCATTATGTAATCATGGATGCGCAACTTTTTAAATTAAAATATACCAGCTATTAACACGCATTAATTAGTTATTTCTGGCTTCGAGGAATACCATTAAAAGTGTTCAAGTTAAGATCGATATAAGAGTCGGAGAAAAAAATTTAAAACTATGCTTTGGGAACTTTAAATTGGATAAAATCATTATAATTTCACATCAAATTCATTATATTATAGTTTAATTTATTTAAGTATATGGATAATAACCTTAAGTAGATTCAACTACAATATCTTATTAAATAACAAAAGTCACAAGTATAGTGATAAAATCTACCAGTAATTTTTAAGGCAAGACAAAGTCATTCAAGAATAACAGTGAATCAGGAAAATTAAATTGTTTCTAAATTAATCTTGAAACTTAACTCACATAAAAATTTGCTTCAAATTCTTCTCTTAAATCTATCACCACATCAAATTTTGCTATTGGATCTGAAACATGAATTCAAATAACATGATAAATTAAGTAAGTCCAACAGTAATATACTTATATGTTCAAAACCTCTAGAACCTCATTCCCAATTGGTTCTATCATCGCTTTTGAATCAGCAAATATTCCAACAAATTGGCTTTTCGTAATGGTCCATCATTATTAACTGGTACCTATCCTAATTTTTCGCATATAAAGGCTCTCCAATATACCAGACTTCAGATTCCTCTTTTTTAGAGAATTAGAATCTAGCACACCATTACAGCATTAATTAAAAATAACAGATAATTGAAAGTTTTATAAAATTATTAATTCGTAATTTTAGTTCATCAAGTCAGATTGAGTGGTTTTATAACTAATGGTACTTATTAGTTTATTAACTAGATGCCAAGGTGGAGAAAATACAGCAAGGATACCGATGTTGAGGTTGGTGATGCAGAAGTAGTTTTACCGCTTAATAATTATACCATATGAAGGAGGATTGGAAAAAGGATTTAAAAATATATCAGACAGGAAATTACTATATGAAAGCAAAATTAGTGGTAATAGATATTTGCTTATGGTTTATCCTAATTTTGGTGGTTTAAATATAATAAAAATATATTTAAAAAAAGTTAAAATAATTATCCAATGACTATGAATTAACTTAACCTCTAAAAACAATAAGTTCCAAGAATTATAATTCGTTAAACAGCAAACTATTCATGAGAAGTTTTCAAATTTTAATCAACCGTTTCTAATTTTTATACAATTACGATATTTTTAGAATAAAATAAATTGTATTAAGTAATATATTAATTATTATTAAAATTGAAAAATATCTAATCACAATATGCTGCGTCATCCATTTAAAATTCAAGTTACAAAAAACATATTTTAAATTTTATTTTATTTTATTACATAGTTTGCAGCTGGTAAGAACAATAGTGGTAACAGACCAAAGTTCAACAAAGGAGTGAAAAATTTAGCGATTGTATTATTTAACATGCAATTTACCAAAGAGAGGAAATATATCTAACTGATAGGCATGATTTTTAGATTATATTATATTATTTATATTTATCAAATTCAATTAACTATAATTCAAATTACTTATTCAAAATATTTTCTATAAAAAAAAGTATAATGATTAAAATACCAAATGTTGCTTGGATTTAAGCAAAAAAAATAAGTTGGAACTCTCTTTAAAATTAAAATGCTTCAAATTAAATTTTAAATTTAACTGTTGGTTCTAAGGAATATGTCTCATCAGTTGCCTTGAATATTTACTATAAAAATCTCTGCTTTATAAAACAGTTCTACTTATAGTGATTCTATAAATTTCGGTTAACTAGCAAGTATCGAATAGTAAAAAAAAACAATCAATTCAATTTTTCTTATTGTTACTTATATATTTTATTTGCTTAAACCCAGATGTTTAAATATTCTTGGAAATGGTCTTTATTTTCTTTTAATTCAGTTCAAAACTAATTCTACTCTTATACAAATGGTGCGTTAAAACCTACATTTAATAAAAAATATGACAAAGATAGCTATAAAATCTAAATTTCAATTGATCATCGACAATCACAAAGGTTGATTCCGCCTAAAAAAGTAAGTTCTATTAAGAATTAGGATAAATCTAAAAGGAATTTTTGGGGTGCCTTCAACTTCTAGAAGAAGTTGGCCTCCTCCACAATTAACTATTAAATACTTACATTCAATATTCTGTAAAATTCTTTAAAGACTTACCTTGTTTCTTTTAGGATCTCCAAACTTTAGCTGGAAGCTACTTTGATGAATGTAATACACGATTTATAAAGACTCCAGTTAAGTTAGTGTAACATATAAAAAATCAATAGTTTTATACTTGTAGCAAAACTTACACAAACATATTACAATTAAATTAATACAATATCACAACTTAAAACAGTAAAAAATTTATAATAAAAAAACTTCAATTTTTAATATATTGCAAAGTATAGGAATATTGTCTTTAATTTACAGTTTTTATGCTAGGTCCATATAATCCCATAGTCAATATTTTTAAAATCATGGTAAAAATAGAGGCAATAAAGATTCCTATATTAAAAATCATTGACTTAGATTCTTGCCTAGAAAGCTACCTCACTTTTGAAGATAAAATAGAAAAAAGAGTCATTACTGATGACTAATATGCTTCCAAGATATATCCTTTCAATTACTTCCTTGCTGATAACAAGTTCCAAATGGAATTTACTATTGAGTATTATGCTCTTTAAAAGGCAAAGTTAAATGAGTGTAGCCATATTATCTAGCTTGATGCTCTTTACTTAGTATAGATCATGTAGCCTTCAGGCTTCCTTTACTTTAAATGACTTACAGAGAATTCTTATCTGACAATAGATGTCAGAGATAAATTAGCTAGATAGTAAAACAGATAGTTAAAGGGATTGAAGAGCTTCACAAGCTAGGTTATGTTCATAGAGACTTAAAGCTAGAAATATTATGATTGATTATAAAACACTGAGAGTATTCATTATTATTGATTTCAATAGGGCACAAAGAGTTTAGACCTCTGCATTAGGAAATGTATAAGGTACTTCAAGTTATTTCCCAGAAAGAGAAGATTGGAGAAACGGAGAAACTATATGGGATATCTGGGCACTAGAAGTAATAATAATAATGTTAGAGAGTGATTTGACAAGAAATAATTATTTTAACTGCAAGGGTGAGAAAGTTTCAAATTAAAGAATCAAGCAATATTAAGATAAGTATAAGGTTTCTAGAGGTCTAAGAGAGCTTGCATACTAAACTATATTTAAACCAAGCTAATATAATTAAGTTACAATAGATACAATCAAACAGATGCTGAGAAAGATAAAATTCATAGAACTGCCTCATAACTATAAGCTTATGTTAATGTAAAATATATTAAAAATTAGCTTGTTTAAATTCACTTAAATTACTAATATTTAAACATAAAAGCCCTTAATAAAAGCTATTAAAACCATAATAAATTAAGAGTTAATAGTCTATTTTTTATATATCAAAACTAATTCAAACTACTGAAAGGGTTTTGAGGTTTTGAATCTTATAATTTCCAACACATTATTTAATTGTTAGATTTAATTAAATTCAGATCTAAACAAATAATAAAAATAAATCTTACAATGTTAATATATATCTAATGAGGGTTTTTTTTATATTTTGTCAGGGTTTTGTAATATATTGAAAGGGTTTTGGTATATATTGACAGGGTTTTGTCATATTTTGACAGGGTTTTAGCATATTTTGACAAGGTTTTGTAGTTTATAATCAGGTTTTGCAATTCTCATAGGGTTTTTATACATAATAATATCGATAAAATACATTTAAAAAAATAAGTACATATGCATTAGTTGAAAAATCTGAAAATTTCTTCATTATTCTAACTTTGATGTTTTTAATATTTTTAAATTTAAGATATCAATAAAATAATTTACTATAATGAAAATGAAAATCTTCTTCTGTAAGTCACAAAGCAGCCTAATAAAGCCTCACTTCTATTGAAAATTTTACCCATGAAATTTCATCACAATCATGACAAGATCAAATTTACTCAGTAAGTATAAGCGCTTATCTTCAATAATCTACCAACAATTTTTAAGAACCACATCAATTAATTTTTTTAATTCTTAAGTGGAAATAAAGGAGCTACCTCAAGAGTGGAACTGCTGCAATATGACATAATGGAGAGTTGAATTTCTAAATTTCATATGTAAAACTAGGAAGAGCATTTCTCTTTGTTCATAAGTCCCACTCTCGATCTCAAAATCATGAATAAGTACTGGAACCTTATCGCAATAATAAATCTGAGAAAGTAGCAGCAGACCTCGATAAGACCAAAAAGTGGTAGAAAAAGATGAGAATTCAAAACAATTATTGAGTATGGATCAGATATCTCAAGCCTTATGATCACATTAAAAGCAGTATATTTCAAAATAATCCATCAGTTCCAAAAACTCTTTCTATATAGTCTGGCCTTTATCAGGCATAAAAGATTTTCGAAGAGATGGAGCTTAATCTACAAGCATACTACGACTTGATTGATGATGCATCACACAGAATAGAATGGGTGAGAAAATTTGAAGAATATCTAGGCCACAACATTGCTTTCTTGGCTTTTGGTTTTGATGAGTCAGTAAGAGATAGTCTTGCTGATAAATCAGAGCTCTCCTATAAATATAATTATACAGAGATGTATTTCGTATAAATATTAGCTGCTATTTAAACTTAAATTTCACTAAACCCAAATACATGACAGTTGTAAATTAATTAATTGAATCTGTTTTAAGCTTTCTCTATTTCGCCTATTTTTTTAATGTATTTTATCAATATTATAATTGCTATATTATGCTTTTTTCAATATTTTATATTATGATTATGATTAAATCTTATTATTTCCAACACATTATTTAATTGTAAGATTTAATTAAATTCAGATCTAAACAAATAATAAAAATAAATCTTACAATGTTAATATATATCTAATGAGGGTTTTTTTATATTTTGTCAGGGTTTTGTCATATATTGAAAGGGTTTTGGTATATATTGACAGGGTTTTGTCATATTTTGACAGGGTTTTTGCATATTTTGACAAGGTTTTGTAGTTTATAATCAGGTTTTGCAATTTTCATAGGGTTTTTATACATAATAATATCGATAAAATACATTAAAAAAATAAGTAAATATGCATTAGTTGAAAAATCTGAAAATTTCTTCATTATTCTAACTTTGATGTTTTTAATATTTTTAAATTTAAGATATCAATAAAATAATTTACTATAATGAAAATGAAAATCTTCTTCTGTAAGTCACAAAGCAGCCTAATAAAGCCTCACTTCTATTGAAAATTTTACCCATGAAATTTCATCACAATCATGACAAGATCAAATTTACTCAGTAAGTATAAGCGCTTATCTTCAATAATCTACCAACAATTTTTAAGAACCACATCAATTAATTTTTTTAATTCTTAAGTGGAAATAAAGGAGCTACCTCAAGAGTGGAACTGCTGCAATATGACATAATGGAGAGTTGAATTTCTAAATTTCATATGTAAAACTAGGAAGAGCATTTCTCTTTGTTCATAAGTCCCACTCTCGATCTCAAAATCATGAATAAGTACTGGAACCTTATCGCAATAATAAATCTGAGAAAGTAGCAGCAGACCTCGATAAGACCAAAAAGTGGTAGAAAAAGATGAGAATTCAAAACAATTATTGAGTATGGATCAGATATCTCAAGCCTTATGATCACATTAAAAGCAGTATATTTCAAAATAATCCATCAGTTCCCAAAAACTCTTTCTATATAGTCTGGCCTTTATCAGGCATAAAAGATTTTCGAAGAGATGGAGCTTAATCTACAAGCATACTACGACTTGATTGATGATGCATCACACAGAATAGAATGGGTGAGAAAATTTGAAGAATATCTAGGCCACAACATTGCTTTCTTGGCTTTTGGTTTTGATGAGTCAGTAAGAGATAGTCTTGCTGATAAATCAGAGCTCTCCTATAAATATAATTATACAGAGATGTATTTCGTATAAATATTAGCTGCTATTTAAACTTAAATTTCACTAAACCCAAATACATGACAGTTGTAAATTAATTAATTGAATCTGTTTTAAGCTTTCTCTATTTCGCCTATTTTTTTAATGTATTTTATCAATATTATAATTGCTATATTATGCTTTTTTCAATATTTTATATTATGATTATGATTAAATCTTATTATTTCCAACACATTATTTAATTGTAAGATTTAATTAAATTCAGATCTAAACAAATAATAAAAATAAATCTTACAATGTTAATATATATCTAATGAGGGTTTTTTTATATTTTGTCAGGGTTTTGTCATATATTGAAAGGGTTTTGGTATATATTGACAGGGTTTTGTATATTTTGACAGGGTTTTTGCATATTTTGACAGGGTTTCGAAGTTTATAATCAGGTTTTGCAATTTTCATAGGGTTTTTATGCATAATAATATATATAAAATATCTTAAAAAAAATAATAAGTAAATATGCATTAGTTGAAAAATCAGAAAATTTCTTCATTATTCTAACTTTGATGTTTTTAATATTTTTAAATTTAAGATATCAATAAAATAATTTACTATAATGAAAATGAAAATCTTCTTCTGTAAGTCACAAAGCAGCCTAATAAAGCCTCACTTCTATTGAAAATTTTACCCATGAAATTTCATCACAATCATGACAAGATCAAATTTACTCAGTAAGTATAAGCGCTTATCTTCAATAATCTACCAACAATTTTTAAGAACCACATCAATTAATTTTTTTAATTCTTAAGTGGAAATAAAGGAGCTACCTCAAGAGTGGAACTGCTGCAATATGACATAATGGAGAGTTGAATTTCTAAATTTCATATGTAAAACTAGGAAGAGCATTTCTCTTTGTTCATAAGTCCCACTCTCGATCTCAAAATCATGAATAAGTACTGGAACCTTATCGCAATAATAAATCTGAGAAAGTAGCAGCAGACCTCGATAAGACCAAAAAGTGGTAGAAAAAGATGAGAATTCAAAACAATTATTGAGTATGGATCAGATATCTCAAGCCTTATGATCACATTAAAAGCAGTATATTTCAAAATAATCCATCAGTTCCAAAAACTCTTTCTATATAGTCTGGCCTTTATCAGGCATAAAAGATTTTCGAAGAGATGGAGCTTAATCTACAAGCATACTACGACTTGATTGATGATGCATCACACAGAATAGAATGGGTGAGAAAATTTGAAGAATATCTAGGCCACAACATTGCTTTCTTGGCTTTTGGTTTTGATGAGTCAGTAAGAGATAGTCTTGCTGATAAATCAGAGCTCTCCTATAAATATAATTATACAGAGATGTATTTCGTATAAATATTAGCTGCTATTTAAACTTAAATTTCACTAAACCCAAATACATGACAGTTGTAAATTAATTAATTGAATCTGTTTTAAGCTTTCTCTATTTCTCCTATTTTTTTAATGTATTTTATCAATATTATAATTGCTATATTATGCTTTTTTCAATATTTTATATTATTATTATGATTATGATTAAATCTTATTATTTCCAACACATTATTTAATTGTTAGATTTAATTAAATTCAGATCTAAACAAATAATAAAAATAAATCTTACAATGTTAATATATATCTAATGAGGGTTAATTATATTTTGTCAGGGTTTTGTCATATATTGAAAGGGTTTTGGTATATATTGACAGGGTTTTGTCATATTTTGACAGGGTTTTTGCATATTTTGACAAGTTTTTGTAGTTTATAATCAGGTTTTGCAATTTTCATAGGGTTTTTATACATAATAATATCGATAAAATACATTAAAAAAATAAATAAATACGCATTAGTTGAAAAATCTGAAAATTTCTTCATTATTCTAACTTTGATGTTTTTAATATTTTTCAATTTAAGATATCAATAAAATAATTTGCTATATTGAAAATGATAATCTTCTTCTGTAAGTCACAAAGCAGCTTAATAAAGCCTCACTTCTATTGAAAATTTTACACATGAAATTTCATCACAATCATGACAAGATCAAATTTACTCAGTAAGTATAAGCGCTTATCTTCAATAATCTACCAAAAATTTTTAAGAACCACATCAATTAATTTTTTTAATTCTTAAGTGGAAATAAAGGAGCTACCTCAAGAGTGGAACTGCTGCAATATGACATAATGGAGAGTTGAATTTCTAAATTTCATAAGTAAAACTAGGAAGAGCATTTCTCTTTGTTCATAAGTCCCACTCTCGATCTCAAAATCATGAATAAGTACTGGAACCTTATCGCAATAATAAATCTGAGAATGTAGCAGCAGACCTCGATAAGACCAAAAAGTGGTAGAAAAAGATGAGAATTCAAAACAATTATTGAGTATGGATCAGATATCTCAAGCCTTATGATCA
>ARYC01003546.1:0-43986 GCA_000711775.1 Oxytricha trifallax
CCTAACATAAACCCTATTAAAACCCTAATAAAGTATGCACTAATAGTCTACTTTTATCAATCAAAAACTCAATCAAACTACTGAAAGGGTTTTGGGGTTTTGAATACTACTAATAATAATAATATGATCACATTGAGGTCTCTGGGGACCCCCCCCATCTTAAATATATGTTATAATATATAAGAGTCAAGCCCTTTTAGCTTATATTGTATCATCTAATGTGTTCAGTCTTCATGATTGTCGCTTAGCATGATCGTTTAATTAATCAAACATTAAATAATGAAATAATTGTTCATCTGTGTGACTAAATCTATATTAAGTATACTCCATCACTATAAAAGAATTTTGTCTTTTCGACAATTTGTTTCATTTTTTAAGTGTAGTCATAGTAGCTTCTTTCTTTTTGGACTGTAAAATACAAATGTAGTTAGAGTTCGTCCTAGATATCTTTATCTGTAAAGAGCAGAATAAAGTTGTATTCTATGCATTCTCTCGATTCACAGACTGGGCACTATTTTTTGTTAATCTTTAAATGTTCCATAGAGAATTTAGTATGATATATGTTATCTAAATTTTTGATTTTTAGATATGAATTAATGAATATTAAGTGGAAGATCTTAAATATCATTGGATCTTATTAGATAATTCTTATAATATCAAAGAGTTTAGGGATTATTGTGTGTGTAGGGTTTTTGTTTTTAAAGAAGACGGCTTCTTCAATGGGGGCTTTGTATATGTGGTACATTAGTTGTTATATCATCTCTTGTCAAGAGAGACAGTAGTTAGGGATATAGTTTAATAGTAAATGGTAAAGGAGTGACTCTTAATTAATACTAATTATTAGACTATGTGCTTCTTGGGTGATTCACTTTATATCTTTGGGTGACTTCTTGTAGCTCATATTTAACTGGAGTAATTCCTGAGTTTTAGGTTTAGAGTCATGAAGTATTGTAGATTTTCAAAAATTTTGTGTTTGTTAGTGATGACGTTTAGTACTAAATAGGTACTAAGGGGAAGACTTTTAGTATTGAATAGGTTAGAAATGTGTCTCCATTTTTATTGGAATCAGTAAGAATTTAAATATTTACCAGAAACGATTGATTAATAAAGATTTTAATCATAGTATTATATAATAAATTTGCTAATTAACTAATGAAAACCGGACTCTATCCCTAATGATATATGGATTAGAGATATAGTGTGATTCAAAATATAAATTCTTTTATCTTTAAAATATGACATTTCATTATACATAATTAACATTTTAATTTAATTTATTAACATCATTTATCTCTAATATATTACACTTAAGTAAAGGTCAATTATAAAACTTTCTTAATTTTAACAATTAAAAATATTGAATGTATAAACTAATTATTTATCAATTAAATTAAAATATTAAATATGCATAATGAAATGTCATATTTTAAAGATAAAAGAATTTATATTTTGAATCACACTCTATCTCTAATCCATATATCATTAGGGATAGAGTCCGGTTTTAATTAGTTAATTAGCAAATTTATTATATAATACTATGATTAAAATCTTTATTAATCAATGATTTCTGGTAAATATTTAAATTCTTACTCAATATCAGAAGAAAATTAATGTTATGATGTATTTTGGCTTGGCTAAGAATGTGTTTATTTCTTACGAATTTGGTTGATGAAGAAGGAAATTTTAGTTAGTTAATGTCTGTGGGTTTTTGTTTAAACAGGTACTTGAGTATTTTCAAAATCTAAATGAGGAGGATGATGTTTGTTGCTTTCAACTTTTAAATGAAGATTTCAGTTCAACTGATGTTCTTAGTTGCTTTCGCTGTCGAATTCGCATTACTGAATAAGAACAGAGAATGGACTTTGAAATTATGGAACATGATAGAAACTCGGATTACCAAGTAGTCTTTTTAGTATCAATACTTATAGTCTATTTATACTATGTTAGTTCAAGATGCCCAAGAAATGTGCATTTCTCAAAGGCACTGGAGATTCCATAAGAAACCAATTGAATAATAAAAGTCTATTAATACTCAATGATAATGGGCATTCAGTATATTATATGGCTATAATGTTTTTTTTACGGCTAACTACTACAAGTGCATCGCCTATTGAGGGTGCTTTTTTGACTCAAAGTGTGTTTCATACCACACCTAGTTCCAGTAATGTCACCAGTATTGAAAAATATTTGCTCTTCCATTTTTTAATGACTTATTTTTTATGTTAGCATTAGATGCAATAAATGCAAATGCAGATATTGTTAGAGTAGATTATCACTCTTATACTTCATTAACAAAGGAACAATAGTTTGTAGTTATCTTATTTTATTGGTTTTGATATTTTTAAATAAATATTCATTCTTTCCCATTAATCTATTATCCTTTTTAATGTTACCAATAATTGGTTAAAGAGCATTTAATAGTTATCCCATATTTCTTTTAGGTATAAATCATAATTATTTGACAAGAAAATTATTATAGAGTTTTAATTTGAATTGCCTCTAGTTTATCCCATCTTTCATATTAATAGCCCTTTTTCTAATATGACTTCAAGTTTCAATGGTTTCACTATATTTCAAATACAAATGTTATATTTCAATTTATTATATCAGAAACACTTTATTTTAAATTGTTATCAATTAAAGTAAAAATAAATCTTAGATTTCCAAAATGTAAAAGACTATAATTTTCATATGACGAAAATCTACTTCAAATAATCTACTCCAAAACAGTATAAATATCTCAAAAACTTCTCTAATATGTTCTAGTTCTGATAAATATATTAATTCATAAATAAATTACTTAATGGACATTTTTCGATAATTATTTATACAATTACTTTAAAATAACATTATTCCTAATTTTTCTAATAAATAATAAATATCAAATGAAAATCTTCAGAATTATTTAAACTTTTTTTCAATTAAATCTTCTTTGCTTATAATATATACATTTTAAATAATTAATATTGATATTGTTCGCTAAATTTGAATAAATCTTATAATCATTGATATTTTATTATAATTTAGGAATTTATGCACTACTTAAATTTTCAGAATCTATGACATTAGTCATAATAAATCCCAAAACCCCATAGTCCTGAATAATCATGTAAGTTCAAGATGATTAAAGTAAGTAATTTCATAGCTTAAGTTATATATTTAGTAATAAAATATAGCAATTCTTATATCAAAATAAATTTCTTTGCAGGATTTTCGAATAAGTAGTGCTTTCCAGAAATTTGGACTACTTTACTGAAACATTTAGAGTATTGAATCTTTGTAAAGTTTAGTTAAATTCTTAATCTGGTAGTAACTGCTGATTAGTTATACTTTATTGGGCTAAAGTTTAATTTATCTATTATTACTCACCATGTTAGTTATTCTAATTATTAATTAATTCCACATTTTTTAAATCTTCCTTTTCTATAAATGTCAACTTGGTATTAATTTGCTTAATTTTATTATGGACTTTTTCAAAATATTGTTCATTTATTTTAAGTAATATTTACAAATTGCATTTACTTCTTCTATGATTCTTTTAGAATTATATTGCTTATCCTTTTGTTTATCTTCACTTACTTTTTATTATTGCACCATTTAGTTTTCAATTTTGTTCTACTTCTCTTTTAAATTCTAGAAATTGAACTTAATTATTATCAATAAGTGCTTTCAAATTATTATGTAATTCCGTAAATCTTTTCACATGCTTGGCTAAGGATTCTTAAGTTGCCAATCCAATCGTAGGAGATAATGATTTATTAACTTATACCTGCACCTAAAATGCAATTTATATCTCATCTTTGCCTTCCTCAACAAGTTACTAAATCATTGAGATATCAACGTGATTAAACTTTTCTTATAAATCCTTGATTTATTCATTACTTTGCAAAAACTGTTGATTAAGTTAGTTCGCTAATATTTCATAAATCTAAGTTAACAGCTTTTATTTCATATCTCTCATTGTTTCTTATATTAACTATTAATGCTCTATTTAATTCAATTCGGGAAAAGTTGTTTCACATAATTTCTATAACTCTTCTTAATTCGTTAGTAGCTACTAAGAATTTAAGGACTTAATATCAGAATTGTTCAATATATCAATTCGAATTTAATCTTGTGAATCTTTAGATGTTTAATCACTGGTTTGCTTTTATGATTTTACCATTTTTTTTAGCTTACTTTTTTATCTTACTATTTTTGACCTTATTTTTGAGTAGACTATTTTGCTGGTGTTTTTCATCGACTTACGCTTTTTCTTGAATTTAATGTTGTTATTAACCAGTTCCTATGAATTTGTAAGACCTCCTTTTAAAATTTCTTTTGTAGCTGAATTTTCACATCCTTATAAGTCTTTTCCCAATAATGTTTGATTATTTCAAATATGCCATAATCTTAATTTTTTGTTCTTCATTCTTCAGTTCAACTAATTATTCTTCATTAAAAAATTCACTAGTGTAAATTGAGGCTTCTTAATCAGAATTACTCTTTGAACATTTTTTTGTCATTTTAGTATTATAGTTAAACCAATTTCTGCTCATTCGCTGATTATAATTAGGTTAATTAGCAGTTTGCTTATATATTAGTTGTCGATACTAATTTTGGTAACTATTATTTTTAGTAATATAATCCTGAGTAAGTGCTAAATCATTCTAGAAATAATTTAATTTATTCCTATGGGTCTTATTTTAATTCTTCTAAAAATGACTAATAAAAATTATTGATTAACATATGCTATATAGTTTAATTAAAAGTTTAACAAACTATAACAAACTATAAGAAGTCTAACAAATAAAAACATACTGTTACAATCCCTTAGGAAATATAATTAAATCTTATACATGAGCTTGTTTTCTTCGAAATTAAAGCTTTAACAGAATCTTAACAGTTTGATTGTGATAATGCATAAACTTAATGAATTTAGAGTTGAAAAATGTTTTTTTTTAGAACAGCAATCAAGTTAATACTTTTTTATTATATTAGCTTTAAATAAGCTCAATGTTTAATACCCTATCATTTATCAAAGCCAATAAATAATACAGCCACTTAAAGTGTGGATGGAGAAAGGCTGTTTCAAAAAAATTAATATACAATATATTACTGATTTTTTATAAGCTATTAAATGATTACCCAAATGAAATTATAACAACTAAACTTATAAATTTATGTGTTGATGAAATAAATTATAAGTATGAAATTATTATGTTTTAGTTTTGATAAATTAATTTTAATGATCCTGAATTAAAAACTACACATCATTGAGTTAATATCCTAATAATTAAGTATATTGTTAAGAGGGTTTCTCTCTTTATCAATAACTCACCCTCATGAAGGTGTATCACAATCTACTTATAATTAAGGAGGTCGTCTATTTGATTTTTCAATTCATCAGTCTCGTTCCGTAATCTTTTATTTTAGTCCATGATCTTTTGCTTTGATTTTGATTATGAGGGTAAATTGAGCTTGGAATCCTCTTGTTCTGATGTCTAGCTCTTCTTTTAGAGTTTTGCATTCATAGATGAGCAGATCTTCCTTTATTAACTAAAGCAACAATTAAACTAAAAAGTTCTTACAACTTAATGTTATAGAGTTTTTAAGGGCTTCAGCAAACTGTGGCTTAATAAGAACAATACTATTTTAATAATTATCCAATCTCATTCTTCTCTATTCTTTAGCTCTTTGTATCATTTCATTCACTCCATCCGAGTCTAAAGAAAGTAGTGAATCTGTTATCCACTTTTATCGAGATGAAACCAGTCGCATTAATCCGGCAGAAATTTCAGCAATAATGACTTATTCTCAGCATATTGAAGAAAATCGTCTCTTGTGAGTCTCTCTATTTATGAAACAGCAGATACAATGACATCACTCCTTTTTAGATAATAAACAGTTTATAGCACGATTTACTTACCTGTTTTTCCCCTCTTAAGATGCTTGTGAAAATGTAAATATTTGAACAGTTAATCTTTGGTGGATAAGCTCTCCTTCGTGAGTTAGAAAATCGTATAATTCTTTATTATTTCCAATCTTCGATTAGACTTAGCATACGTGTAGGGCCTGAATATTATTTTCTATTGATCTGTTTTTCACGATACTACATAATGACCCTTATAGAAAAAGATCGAGCTTATAAATAAATAAATTAATTTAATTATATTAATTATTAACTTTAAATAAATAAAAGAGTAATTTGTTTGTGATAAGTAAGGTTGTAAAATTTAATTCAAATTCAAATTCAAATTAAATATAGCATTTTAATAATTAAGATTATAGTTAAAATTTTAAAGATGAAAAACATCCTCGTTCTCTTGGGCGTGATAGCCGTTGCTCAAACCGTCATTAAAGCTTACATCCTCTCAGACTTAGGAAATAACCTCTGTAATTTCAATGCTGGTATCTGCACCTCCATTATTGATAACAACTCCAATGACAGAGATACTTGCTTGGTTGCATGCACTAAGGCCTCTTCTTAGATCAACAAGATGTTCACCTCAAGTGAATACACAGACTTTAAATTCAACCCAGCTGAGTTATTGTCCAAGCTAGGAGACTTCAACATTAAATTCAACTCACAAATAAATCAATGCAGACTCGTCGAGTTAATGCAAGCCTTCGACAAGAGAGATTCAGTCAAGTTGCAAAGTTCACGATTACTATGGATATATTAAATTACACAATTTGAGCGAAAACTCTGAAGCAGCAGTTGAATTCTTAAGCTGTCTAGACGTATTCCCTATAGGAGAGCTACTCTGGCTACAGAGATTTCCTCTAACATAATACAGATTAGTTTACCCAGAGCTGGACAAGAAAACTGAAGAAATTGTTGCTGATATATTAGGAGTGGAGTCTTCAGAACAACTATTGCAGGAAATGCCCTTGTAAATTCTTATTCAGTGCTCACCAATAGAGGAGGACTCGTACATCCCGTGTGCAGTGTTGCTGAGATTGATGAACTCTCAACTTTGCTATAAAATCCACTTTGCGCTGATACCGTAAACAGAGGTAGTGATGTCGTTGCTAGTAGATTATTCGCAAATGATTTGAGTGCTTTTTGTGGCCTCGATACTACCGCAACTGAGCTTTCAGTTATTGATGCTGCATTTAAGATAACAGAAGCAGGAAAGAGTATTTTCAGCGCAGAATATAAGGAAACTCTAATCGATCAACTATCATAATAATTAAGCATATTAAGTGTATATGTATAAATAAGGTATTCAATAAGATGATAAGGAATTAAGTGAATTAAATTTTACAAACTTACTTATCACAAACAAATTACTCTTTTATGTAAGTTTTTTTTAATACTAGTGATTCTTTTATGCAGAATTCTCTTTTACATAGAATTGTAAAAACTTTAGACTAAATTATGGAACAGAAATTATAACCTAAACTGAGTTAACAAAACATTAGATAATTTTATTAATAGAAAATAAGTAAGATGGTTTTAAAGGTGAGCATGACAGCTATAAATGTAAATACTTTTCCAGTGAGGATTCCTCTTAAGACGAGGGAATAGTATGTAAAACTTCAACTTTAATTTTATCTTATCAAGAAACGCCTGATAGCAAGAAGTTGATTCAGTTAACTCATTCTCGGGTTTTTTATCTTGAGCAAGAAATTTTAAAAAAGAATTAACTATAATAATAATAATATGATCACATTGAGGTCTCTGGGGACCCCCGATCGCTAATATTTTTCAATATATATAAGGGACTAGCCCTTTTAATTAGTTATTATTGTTTGTGTATTTAGTTAACTTTGGACTTTAACTTAATTCACTAAACTTTCTTTGTCTTCTCTGTCAATCTCCTGTGCCACTCTTTCTTCTTTTTCTGTTCTTTTCTTTGTCTTTTTCTGACTCTTACTTGTGGTTGTTTAGGATTTTTAGATTGCTCTCCAACGAAGTATTCTTCATAGTTACTCTTGAATAGAGTGTTGGTGAGAAGTACTCTCTCTTTAATACTTCTTAATTCAATCTCTCCTTGATATAGAGGACTGAGTTAGTTAATCAATTGGATTTCCCATGGTTCAAAGTTATGAAATTTGTTCTTATCATGGGCTGTTATGAGTCTTTGAAGAAGTTTAAAACTTATTTCATTAGGGTTGAAATTTTGGAATTCACTTAGTAAGAGTTTAGTTTGAACTTCTTTTGGTTAGATATATATATATCCTAATTGATAATGTGTTCCCCTTTCATTTACTTAGGCTTCTCTTTGTGTTCTTCATTTATCAGAAACTGGCCAGTTTCTGATCTGTTAGTGGGAGCCTATTTAGTATTGTCTTCCCTATTTAGTATGTTTCTGGGTGATTCTCTCAATATCTTGTCGTTCATACTATTTTGTTATTAGGGAATCTCGCTTGTATTTTTGGGTGATTCTTCGCATATCTTATTGTGAAGTGGAGGTGATTCCTCTATTAATTGATTGGTCTATTTGGTAGATAAATTTTACTATTAGATAGTAACTTGAGAGTCTTATTGATTCAGTACTAGCTAGGTGGAGATTTTGGAGTTAAAGAAAGATGGCTTCTTTCGAGTCTCTCCTATTTGCTCCTTCTGAGTGGAGGTTCTAGTTCTGAAATCTCATTGGTTGGGGTTTTGTTGAAGGGGTTTCTGGGTGTTGTTTTAAGAAGTATTTTGTTTGTACTTTGTGCCTTCATGGGGTTGATTCTTAGTCTTTTTCCCCTTTGCCGGATGGGGGTTTAAGTGATAATGAGGTAGTAAGCTGTTAAAGATTTATTGGAATTTTTGCCCCTGATAATAGATGGAGTCTTTGAGTGAAAAATTTGGTTAAGTTGGAACAAACCAATTATGTCCGTTCCAATGTAGTGTTGGTTGGTTTAGGTAACTATTTTCCTTAGCAATTCTTTGATTCTCGGATTGGACTCCATACCAGTCGAAGGTCTATTACTGATGGTTTGGTCTTCCTTGTTGGTGTTTGACGTTGTGGTAGTCGTCGAATTTCTTGAATGCGTCATGGAACTCGTATTCTGAGCTTGAGTCGGATGAATAGCCATCCGATGATTCACTATCAGTTTCCCAATAGTCTGATTCTTGTCCAAGTTCTGCTTAGCTGTACTGTGCTAAGTCTTTGAGAGAGTTGGCTGCCTTATCTCTAAGAAGAGGGGCGCCTAGATTGAGTGACTACTGGTCGGGAACTAGGTTCATCTAATCACATTCCTTTTAGTATCAATCTAATTTAATAATGAATTAACTATAGCTCATTAAGCTCAATCATCCTTGATCGGAAAAGAATGCTAAATTGAATTTCAAATTGACAAATTATGAAAGTGTGCATTGACTAATGGATAAGTTGTTGAATCTGGAAAAAAAAAAGCTTTAATAATTTTTAGAAATTAATAGTCCTGAATGATCTTTACAATCATTGGCATACAAATAAAGAATAAACTTTGAATCTAAAGTTAATAAGGATTATATAGAAATTCAAGACGGGATTATTTGTAATATGGTAAAAAAATTAACTTTAATACTTATTGCAATTTATTGATGATTATAATATAGACTTTTTTCAAATTAAAAACATGAAAGATCATTCAGCATGGAAAAATAGTTCAGATTCATAAAAGAGCTCTATGTAAGTAAAGGGTGCTTGAAAGCTTAATTGATACAAAGGTTCAAGATAAGTATCTTTTGCTAAACAAAATTATTACTTATTAATGTTTTGGACCGGATAATTTAGACTATAAATTAATTAATAAAAAGCAAACGGTCATAAATCAAATTTGATGGTACATTTAAAATGCTCTAAAGGATAAGTTTTAAATAAAATCAGTCAAGTAAGTCAAGATACGTTATAAAAATGATTGCTTGCCTCAGTATCTTCATCAGATCTTCGAAAAATCTTAAAAAATACTTTAGGAATGAGGTTTAAGAAAATTTATCAAATAGATGCGAGAGCAAATAATCCTGACTGTAAAAATAGAGACAACTTGTTGCATTCCACTACATAGATTATATGAGTTAAGAAAAACTTATGATTAGCATCGATGAGAGCAGCTTGCAAAAAACAGTCATAATTAAGAAAATTAAAAGGAGTAAGAAGCTACAACGATAAATTAGTGAGAATTTTTATGTAAACATAATAGCAGCTACTTTAGTGATGGTAGTAGATTAACATATAGTATAAATATTGGAAAGATAATAGTACAACTTTTATATACTTCATCCTCTTGTTAATTTAATAGTTAGATTCTTCAATTCCTTATTGGAGGGAGAGATCAATAATCATTAGTGATAATGCTACTTATCACAAAAGTGTGTTCGTTTTATGAAAGTTTCGGTTGTACAATCTATCCATTATGTTTCTTGGACCTTATTAATTTAACCTTGCCCCAGTAGAAAAAAGTATTTGCAAATATTAAAAAAAATTCGATTCAATCTTAAGATTCCTTATCAAGAGAATAATATATATGCTAAAAAATTAACTCAATTTAGTTAAAAGATTTTTCATGGGTTAAGATGTGTTTTTAAAAAAGTTGCTTGAAACCTGCTCGATCTGCACTATTATTAAAAGAATATTGAGTTATGTTGTAATTTCGATAAGACTATATTTAATTCCTTTATTTTAAGTTCTCTAAGTAAGTAAAAATAAATGAAGTTCAATTTAAAATATTTACAAACTTATTCTAAGTAATATAGAGATAGATAACTGCCAATAAATTCAAATACATTTTGCTCTATTAGATTTTAAATTGATCAATCAATTTTTCATGTCTTAAAGTGCTTGCAATTATAGCAACATCTTTCATATTTTGTGGCTTAAATAAAAATATTTTTTGGAGTTCTAATTTATTCCTAATACAATGATCTCACAATCCTAAGCTCATTGCGTAAGTAGTTATATATTTTTGAGATTTCAAGAAATTATTTTAAGTAAAATCATCTCCATTTAAGTTTATTTTTTAAATTATGGAATCTTTCAAATTCTTTTCCAGGAATCTTTCAAAAATGCAGTTTATCAATGTACCGCACTATTTCTGGGAACTTCTAAGAATATTTGAATGGCAAGAGAAAAATTAAAAATAGGAAGGAACTTTAAATTATACATTTATTTATTAGATATTTTAGATCATCTCCAATAAAAGAGAAATAAAATAAAGACAAAAACTGGAATCAGGCAAAAATGGCAAATATAAATGCCCATACTACAAATCTTGTAAAATGAAGTATTTTGGGGAAACTTAAAATTCAGCATATCTTAATATAAGCAGAGAACACAAGAAATAAACTGAAATAATAAAAGCAGTCAAACCATATATGCGCAGTTGCTAAAAAAAGATGTACAATGAAATGCAGATTTAGTATACCATTAACTATAAAAAGGACACAGTGATGCAAAATTAGATGCATTTGAAGTTCATGTGCAATATAAAAATGCATTTGAAGTTGACGTGCGAGATAAGTGAGAATGGATCAAATTAAGAGATTGGGCTGAACAATAGTATAATGGCGAGGTATTTGATGTAATAATGTCAGATCTTCCACACTCTGATACAGGTTACAAGTTACCTTATGATACAATGACTGATGAAGAGATTATGTCTGTTCCCATTGATCTAGTTTAGGATCGTGGGCTTTGTATTTTTATGGACGACTAATGCAAAGAAGTATTTATGCGAAATTTATCTTAAAGGAAGATGGTATAAATTAGTTACAACTGTGGATTGGTTAAATCAGATGATGGAGAAAGTTAAATAAGTGGTTTGGGCAAAGTTTTTCAACATTGTAAGAAGGAGTGCATAGTAGGAATGAAGGGCAAAATGGCTTACGTAAACTTAAGATTCAATTTACAGAAAGTAAAGAATGCCTTTATAGCTATGAGAAGACTAGGATCATAGAAGTCTAAGAAAATATATGAAATGATTGAGGATTTTTATCCAGGGGGTCTCTTCCTAGATGTTTATTAGAGATGGATCAGCAGAAGACCAGTATGGGTGATATTTGGACTGGAATCCAAGAAGATGAAAAGTTTGGAGCATAAATGAGGGGTAGTTATCGGAGCTTACTTAATACTCAAAGGAAAATTTATCATTTACATAAGTTGATTACAATTAATTGTACTCACTAAATTTCAAAATTCTTAGTTTACTTAAATTAGAAATAGATATAATTATTATATGTATTATTAAAAACCATATATTAACATAGTTTTAATGCTTAAAAATGTTCTTTAGTTTAATTTTAGTTGTAAGAATTGTATTAGTTTCAAAATAAAAGAATTATTTAAATCACTTAGTAGGGTAACTCCTATTTATTATAAGAGAAATAAATAAAAATTAAAATCCATTAGACAATTACAAATACATTAAAAACCCAGCTGATTGTAAATCAATAACCACCAAAATCGCCAAAATAGCCAATATTCAAGGTTTTGACTTAAGTCTGAGTTAAGATTCAGAAATACTGAATGATATTTAATCTATAGTGTGGATTTTTCTGGAGGGATATTGGAAGATCAGGACAAGTAATGAAGCAATTGATTACTTTCAGGATTACGAATGAGCAATTGAGCTGACATGACAAGGCATAAGTGTAGAGATGGGGAAATTTAAAAGTAACCAACAATTATAGATTAACCTCTGTAAAATAATGGCTCAGCAGCAGATTGATTAATATGAGAGTTAATTAAGTGAATTAGATGAGGAATTATCAGTTATAAAAGATGTCCATTTAATACAGCCCATAGAGAAGATGCTACTAATTCATAATAAAATATAAATAATAATAATAATATAAACTATGATGTATTATTCTAAAATGAAGCAGAGAACAATAAGAAAGATAATAAAGATGAAAGAAGAAATAACTTGAGGTCAGAGAAGGAGTGAGCAGCGTACAAAAACTGTAGAGGATAATTTCAAATAGAGTAGATATTTATTTTTAAGTATTCAGATAGCATTAGTAGTAAAATTTATTTTACAAGAGTATGTTACCACAACTTCTATAAAACAATTCTTATAAAAATAAGATGATAGTAAAAATCGCTTTACATTGAAGAATTAGAGTGATGATTCATTATCTCTAATTAACACTTTTCTAGATTTCTCTAAAAATAAAATTCTTTATTAATTAACAATAATTCAAAATATAATGCTAATAACTATTGATTTATTTGAAAAATTCATAGGAAGGAACAGATCAAATAAAGCTACACTTTCAAAAATATATCGCTTCAATTACCTTCAATAATCAGCGTGTAAAAAGTGAGTGAGAAGCATTCCAAAGATTCTTCAATAATATTTTTAAGAATGGAGACAATAAAAAATATATTTTTATAAGATTATATGAGAGTTTATGTATGAGATTAGTATTTACATATATAAATTTATTATTATGTAAAAGTAATCTTTTTCATGCCAATATTTCGCATTTGCTCGTGCTTGTTATATATATAACATAAATAATAATAAGACATTTAATTTTTTAAGTAATGTTTGTCATCTCATTGTTAAACTGTCTTAGTCCACTTAGTCATATGATTTTTTGATTTCATTATCAAACCTACTTAACGGATGCTCTATTCAGTAAGCAAAGTATTAATTATCAGTATTGCCATATTTGTTATAACATTCTTCATATTGAGTGAATCAATCAAAATAAGCGAAATGGAGTAAGTAAAAAATAGCCTATGAATACTTCTCAAAGGCAAATGGTTTAACGGCTATACCATATAATTTATTCTAAGCTCTCTTTAATCATGTTTAATTTATCTATGACTGATTATTTCTTTTTAATGATGATTTTCTAGTTCAATTAAAGATCCTCATTAAAATTCTAGCTGTAATTGGCAGTTTTAAAAAGCCATATCACATAACATATATATAGAGTGAAATAGCAGTTAAATTGGTAGTAGCATTCAATATCAACTTGCATAGTTCCACATTAAGTCCTGTACTGTTCAAATTATTCAAATGCATTGTTATATCCTATAAAAATCTAGTTTATACCATCTTTTATGTTTCCAAAGGGAACATAATCTGGAACTTGCATGCAGGTTAGTTGCTTTTAAAAATTCCATAAATGATCCTATGTGGCATACATGTACCCATTTATCATCAATGATTAAAACTCTCCTATAGCATTAAAATTTGCCGTTTCAGTTCTCTCTAGCCTCATAGTAGCTTCTTTATAGACCATTATTCTTAGCAGTTACATGTTTACTAACTACAAATATTAGTAGCTTCAAAATCACTGAAAGTAAGTTCCTTCAAAGATCTTGAAAATTATTGGGGCAAGAAAATGTCTAATCCTCTTTCATATGACTCTAGAACTTTTGACAGCTGTTTAATAAACTTTTTAACAAATATTGTGGCAGATATAAAATAAACTTAATTGGAATGTTTAAGCTTGATTTGTGTCTTATCTGTAGTCATTTATTAATAAAAAATGTTTTAGTAAGTACAGGCACTTTCAATAATATGTCAAAGATATTAGATTCTTTGAGGTTCTCCTATTTAGTATATTAAATAATCTATTTATATATTCGGAATTTCTAATTATTATTGAAGTAGATTATTTGTATTTTACTATTGTGATAAATCCAAGATTGATAACATCTCTGATTTATTTTACAACTCATATACATAAATTTCTTAAAATTACACACTTGGAGTTTTATATAAACAACTCAAAAAATTGTGGGTTTTTTTATGCTCGAATATCACTAGTATACATTTATTCTTGCAAGCCACAATTAAAATGATACGAAAAAAATTAAAATTTTGCTTTAATACATCTATTTCCTCCTTAATAAAAATTAGATTGTAAATATGGGTTAGAAAAGGTTATAACTGAAAATACTTTATTACAATTATATAATCTTTCATCATTAATTTTTTTAAAAAAAAGGGAAATAAATAAATTTATAGGTAATATTAAATTAGGTTTATTTATTTTTTTGGTATAAACATCAGGATCAAAATCGCTGGCATCAGGAATTTTATCGGTGAAGTCAGGATTTTAAAGTGATGCCAAAAATTCACTGATGACCTCAAGTCTTAACTTTATAATTTTATTTAAACATTTTTGTAGAAAGACCATGATAAGCATTTCCATTGAAATTTTTCTTCCAGGGTCCTATGAGTGCAATCTCAAGAAAATGAAGTCACAAGGTTGGAAATATTTGCAATATTATTATACAGAAGAAACGATGAATGATAGATACGTGTACGTGTCGTATGCTTTATTGAATTATTATTATTTAAGGAGCAATCTCAAATTTATTTTATCATAAACATTTAATCAAACTATCAATTAAACTATGACGTATTTCTGAGTAACTTAGCAATCGTGATTCCTGGATTTGAATCCTGAAGACAAAAACTCCATAAAAAATATGGTTACATTTCACTCAGAATCATGATGTCTACCTAACAGAGCCACCCAATGGGTGATGATAGAGCTTGTGAGGTTCAGCTACTCTAAAGTCCCTTGAATAAATCAACTAAGTCTACGCTGCAAGGAATGGAGTCTCGGTCCTTTCGCTTTGGTAGCTTCAGTACCCATACTTGGAGGAGAAAATATCTTATTTTTAGTTCATTTAGTTCTCGTTATTTCTTTTTTGAAGGCTTAGCATCATTTTCATTATGCTCCCTATTTCCCTAGGAAACCAAACTCAAACCATGTAGCTCATCTATTTAAGGAAACGTTATGTATAGTCCACTTAAGGAGTGAAGAAACTCACCGGTTAAACCAAGCTGTCAGACTCGTTTTTCGTAGGACTGGCGACCTCGTACGTTCCTTCAGTAGGCTTTAGTGTTATAGAAAACTTTATTAAAAAGTCCAAGATAGGATATGTCTCCCTACCTAGATTTTCATTTTCTAATTTAATATTTTTATTATTGAAAAATACATAATTTTGCAAAATTTTAGAGTAAAAAATCGTACAACATAGTCTATAGAAATTTAATCTTTCAGCAAGTCACCGAATAGTATAATTCTTACTGATGACATGACGTTATAATAAGGTTTTAAACTAGTAGATGCTAAGAATAGACCGAAAAGTTAATGGTTATCCTCAAATATAGGATCAAATATATTAATAATCTGATGGCTATAATGATGATACATTAGAAGACTTTTTATATGTGACATATTGGAGAAGAAACCATAAAATAATAAGAATTACTTAAGAATAAGATCACATATTACAAATATTTAGTGAAAATTCAAACATTTACAAGATATTGATTTTTAATTAAAATTTTTCTCAATGTATTAAATTATATTTTTATTAATTATGCTTGAATTTTTGGTGAATGTTTGTAATCTATCAATAATTTAGCATCTTGAATAACAAAAACGATTATGTGTTTATCGATTACATCTTGATTTTATTATACCCGTTATCTATGTAGGTTTTCGCTGAGGCTCTGCTTTTTACCTGATCCACGAGGCATGAAATTATTTTCTTCCTCGCTCAATTTATTTCACTTTTGAATAGCAAATAAGAGATTACATCCCCTGATTGATAAATTTCGATAGAAATATTTATAATCGTCATCACAATGCTACAAAAATTTATTAATAATTTGTAATGGGAAATTTCTGATATCAGTGGAGAAGTCCTGACTTCAATACCCGTATATAAGTATAAGTTTACAAAATTTTCTTCGTATAAAAAGAATCAAAATTTATTGAAGAATCGATAAATTATATCTCTTAATAAGGATTTATAATCAAATTATGCAATCATTATATTTATAAAGTAAATTAATTAAATTACAACATCAATTTATAAAAAATTAAAATAAATAATAGATAGGAATTATATATTTATATATAAATATATTTTCTTAAATATTTTGCCTATCATCTTTATAGTTTTTTTAAATAATTAATTTCATTAGTATAATGTAATTTTACTTGGCTTTCTCTGCACTTTTGCTGATTTTATCAAGTACCACAACTGCTCTTACCAGGCTGGAATCCTTATAAAAATTAAATGTTAAATCCCTTTATTGTAAATTATATTTTAAATGCATAAACAGCATCTTCTTTAGACTCACCACTTTTACATTTTATTAATTATAAATTAATGGTGTAATTTCTTTTGTTTTTTCCTAAAATATAAAGACTATTTTAAGAGAATAGCGCCTATATTTAATATTTATATTAAAAGACATATACATAATTTTAAATTTAGATTTATTATCCTTTAAAAATAATCATGTGGGTATGGAAATTAAGATTTACTTAGAACCCATATCAAAAATGAGAATAATAGAGCAATTTAGATAAATAAAGTCAATTAAACTAGCATCAAAATATTGTCACAATTAAATAACAAAGGGCCGGTTACATCTATTAGAATTAGCAAAAGTAGCATTTGAATGGTGTATTTTAGATTAATAAAATAATTATTTTAGCAATTTTCGAGAAAAAACATCAAAATACTTATTAAAACATTTTATTTAAGAATATCATTAATGATCTTTACTCAATGGATGCAATAATTTATTAGTAATTATGGTTAACATTTTAGAAATTTAAAATTATAACAATTCTATCAAAAATAAATTGAAATAATTCCATTAATATAGTAAAAGAGAATTATATTTAGAATAAGATAACATATCTTAAAACTTAAAATAAAATAGATAGCGATATATTAATCTATTCTTAATAAAAAATGAAAGAGCTATTAACATGCATATATAGTTACCACTATTGATTAAGAGTTAAAGTGCAGATCCATCCAATTTAAACTGCCAACCCAGCTTCAATTATTTTGGAAATTGCTATATCTGTCAATTTTGAAGAGGTTAACTTCGGAAAGACTGATTCTGCTACCAGACTTGAGATCTTTAGCATGATTGAATTGGAAACCAGAATGTCACCAGAAACTTGGTTAAGCACTTGAACAGTCTTTTGGAACTAACACTGTTTCTCTTTGGTCACTTAATCCCCACTGCTGCTATTAAAACTCTCGCTCACATCATTAAATACTTCAATACCCTCTCTGACTACGATAAGATAATAGTCTCACACGCTTTCAGATGGATTGATTATGTCCAACATCTCCCAGGGATGTTAGAGCAAGTTATCCAGCGCAATCTTTTAGTGGGCTTCCCTGATGAGAAGAAAGTAGAGGCACCAAGCAAGAGTCATTTGAAAAAACTTGCTAAAATTCAAAATTCTAAGGAAAAGAAAGGAGGAGCTCTAAATGGCAAAGAGGAGGGAAAGCATTAAGGAATACCTAAGGAAGGAGTTGATTCAACTTTAAGCACTCAAGTTTCTCAAATTAAAAAGCAAAAGCAACCTTAACAAGAATAGAAGCCAAAGCAATAATAACAACAGAAAAAGAAAGCTCCAGCTAAAAAGGTTGTAGACGAGTAAATTCTAGACCTCTCATAAATGGATATTAGAGTCGGTAAAATTGTTGAAATATGTAAAAATCCCATTTCAAAAAAGCTCTATGCATCTAGAGGAATTCCTTAAGTCTCCAGTGATGTTTCCAATAGGGATTTCCGCTTAGCTCGTAAAGAATAGATTAGGAACTAATATGAAAATCTTTTTACTCTGATCCTAAAACTTGGGAAAAACTAGACATGACTTGGCTTGAAATCACGTTTTAAAAAGCATTAGTTACAGCCATAAATCACTTAAGCTTGTAGAGTGTGTGATAGATATCACAGATATAGGTACGCATCCATTAAATGATTAATTATTCAATAGGGTATATGGGAATCTAATTTGCGGATATCATCGTGCTCAGAGTACATGGTGTCAAAGAGACTACAGGTCGCTGCAGTCTTTGATTCTCTATTGAATGGCTCTTGTCATATTTTTATGGAGTTGGCGCAAGCAAAGTTAAGTTGGTATTTTGAATTATGAGCGACTATGTTTAACATAATGGAACTGGGACAATCGGCTGGCCAATATTTTCGGGAAAGCAAGGCGATTGCCATTATATCTTTGAATGGAAGAGTTACTACGCTTGCTCATAATGCAATGATAAGCAAATTAAATCTGTGATTTCATCATGCAATAAGGGTCAGAGAACCTATGTGAACATTCCAAACGATAAATGCATAATTGAGAACACAGATGGAGATATCTCTCAATTTATGAGCAGCTGCTCCAATCATCAAAAGCCGTAAGCTTCGTAAGAATGCAGAAATTCTATAAGCCTTGCTAAGATTATGACGAATTCTTAGTTACTACAATGCTCTAGGGCTTAGTAATCTTTGTTGTCATATTCTTTACTCGGTTCTTTATTGCTGCATTATTTTTCTATAAGAAGTACAAATATCTTAAAACTAAGTATCATAAGCGAGGTGAAGAAGATGGAGGAGAGATCGAAATGCAATAGACTTAATGACACAGACTAATTTAATTAATTTATGAAATTTAACAAACACTCCCAGATTCCACGATATTTGCTTTTATTATTTAACTAAAACAGTTTTCATCAACTATTTTTCTTCTCATTTAAAACATTTATTCTATAAATTTAAAATCATTTCTTAGATATTAAAATTATTTTAAATGTACATCATTATCTTCTATTTTTGCATTTTATATTGTTTAATTTCGTATTCTTTTTTTTAATATAATTACTATGAAATCGAAGAGAGCTTTATGAATAAATTATGAACTCAAGAAATATCAATATTAATATTTAGCCTCGCAGATAGAACAAATTGAACACCAATATTACACGGTTCCATAAAAAATTTTTACTGATTTTTTTCAATATAATCAGATTTGAGGCATAAATAACTCAAAATTATGGGAAGTCTTTTCAATCAAAAATAGTTAAAGCAATGATCAATATTCAAGAATCTAAATTAAATTGCAAAAACTTTGGGAAAATAATATGATTTTCTTTCTTACATAATCATCTCTGTAATTTGTTAAGAATAAAAATCATTAGAAATAATTATTAAATTATTTATTTAGTCGAAGGACTACAAAGTTATAAGCAAATTTTTCAACTATAGAGCTTTTTTAAAATAATTATGATATTTTAATGTTGATTTCTAAGAACATTTGACATCAAACGCAGCTCTAGAACCAGCAAAGCTTTCGCAAATTTAAATCCGAAATATTATTTATTTAAAAGTAGTAATTAGTATGTATAAATATATAAAAAAGTTTAAAGATATGATTTGAATTGATTTAATATCATTAGAGATATAATAATATATATAAAAGGGGATTAGTATTTCATTTTAAATGAATACAAAGATTCAATAAATTCAGTTGTGGTTAAAAATTCTATTAATTTTTCCTGCATGTTTGAGTGTTTTTTAAGTATATGTTAAGCATTTTAATTAAAACTCTATTTGTAACTAAATTTTGGAATTTAGTTACACACACTTTAAATATAGAATAATTAAGGTTTCAAACATAGATAGAATATACATAAATTTAGATAGAATTAACACTTTACTTTTGAGAATTCTTAGTACTCTAAGAACAATATTCTAAATTAAAATTAATCGATGATAAATTATTATATATAATGACTTAGGGTGCTTAACATTGTCCTTTGCTAAACATATATTTCTTAATAGAATTGAAAAATTTTACATATCTTTGACTCTTTTTATCATATATGATGACTTTTGTATGTAACTAAATTTGTAAAATTGATTACACATGCGGATTAAATTTAAATATTAAATATAAGTTAAATCATTAATCAAATCAACATGGAGAGTAACTTAATTTTATAATAATTATATAATATATATATAGATTATTAGCAAAGCAAAGTTTCATTTTTCAAAACTATTTCATAATCGTCTGTGAACTTGTTTCAAAATATATTCTATTAATTGAAAGATTTAACATTAAAAATAAAGGAGGAAACTTGTCTGTTTCATAAAGCTGCTAAAAGCGAGACATGTAATATCTCCCTAGAAAATCTATGAAAGTAATGATATAGCTAATAATATTAATTTTTATTGATTAGCTTATACTCAAATCAATCCCATGTTTATCCTTTTATTATTAAATTACAGTCATGAATTTACTTAGAAATTGCTTGAAAATTATATTTCATTAAATAACAAATATAATACAAAATTTATGAGAAAAAATAATTGAATGATGTATTGTAATATCTTAAATTCTAATGAATATTCAACAGAAAATAATATCATTTCATTATTTATGAATTGCGTGTAAAACTATCTACTATGAATTAATTAGCTATCAAATCAATTCAGCAATAAATATTAATTGTATTTTTAAAGTAGCTCAGCAAGTAGGCCAATAATTGTATTAACCACTGATTTAAAGTTTCTTGAAATTCTACTTTCTTACCTTACTCCATTTTATAAGCTGAATTCCCCTATAAATAGCTGAAAACATTAGGATAACTACTTTAGGATTTATTTACCGTAAAAGATAACCCTAAAATATTTTTTTCATTACTTTTAAAAATTGCATATATAAATGCTATATACTTAATTTAATTAACTATCATTTTAATAGGATAGTACAAATTTATTTATTTATTAATCATATTTATAATTGGCAAGATGATAGGAAGTATTATAATTCGAATTAAATCAAGGGCTAAAAATAAATTTCAGCAAAAATATGACGATTTATATAAATATTTCAATGATCTGATTATTTTCAAAATTTTGGTTATTAATATGAAAGCTATACTATCAATTTATTGAATATCATAATAATAATAAGTATTGAGGTATCTGGGGACCCCATAATCAAAATATATATTAATATATATTGGACTAACCCTTTTATCTCTTTCTTTTGTCTATTAATTATTGAGGATGTTAAGGATTAAATCTTCATCATTTTCTTCGTTTTTTCATTTCTCTTCTCTTTTCATAGTAATCTTTAATTTCATCTTTGAGGTTGTATTGACAACAGTTGAAGAACCATATGTAAGACTTGAAATTTAACTCTTGATACCTTAGTTAAGTGAGATTATATGCCCCGTATTTGTGAAATGGTTTTAAATTCATAAAATATAGATTTCTAGGTTATTATATCTTTCGAATATCCTCTTTTCTTTGATCAAAATAGGAAATACATTTTCCCAGACTATCAATCCATTTGTCTCATTATAGTATTGAGTTTATTTTATTTTTAAATATGTTTGTAGAATATATGAGATTGTCCTCTTACTATTCTAGCTCTGTTTAGTAGATTAGTTCAATTGTGATATCTGGTCCGATTCTGATCAAACTTTTGTTTTACACTGATGTATGACGTATTAAATGATGAAACTTTTTAAGGATTGATTTAGAAATAAGATCCAACGGTGATCACAGACAAATTATTAACTTAGATGTTCGAGTCATCGCTTGTAATTGGTAAGGTACTAATATTTAAACTTACAGTTATAAATTTAAGTGTGAGTATGAACTTGTTGAATCAATTAAACAGGGTATTGTTTTAGCTATTGCCTTTTGGAAGTTTTGTTGGCAAGGTTTCTTGAGAATAGATAGTGATTTTTTTAGGAGGTCAGGAGTTTAGGCGAGACTGTTGTTTGCCACTAGAGTTTATTAAAAATTTATCTGTATTGTGTTTGGTCTTAAGGATTATGAAGATGCTCTTATATTCATAGGCAATTATTATACTAAATATATATATATGCATAATATTTGGTTTTTTTCTTTGAAATTTTATCATTGCAGTTACTTCCAAAATATTTTGCGGTAAAATTGAATCTAAGGTTTTCATAGCAAATAGGTATCATAGTCTGAATTGTTGCTGCTAAACATGAGTAGGTCATCAGGAATTAAGCTTAGTTAGAAATCTGGATAATATGGATTCAAAATCATGTCGTGTTGATTTCATCTAAGACTGAATTTAGAAGATGTATTTTGAGTCGTCATCGTAGGCAATCTCAAAAAGTAAAGATGGCTTGCTATAATTTTGCTATTAGCAATTGTAATTGGCAAGGAGTATGGGAATCTTCCCTGACTTAGGAATGAGTCCTCTTTTGAAGCTTAGCTAACGTGAATATTCTTTGCACTCTAAGCTATTAATCCACTATTTGTGTACAATTGCGTATTATATGTTGTTTCAAATCTTCCTTCAGGATTTAAAAATAGTCAATATATAAAAAAATTATTAGAAAATGAGTGACTAAATGTAATTTATTAGTGTCAATTAAGTACATTTTAATGATATTTAATAAAGTTTTATACAATAAATTTAGTTTACACTTTAAATATCATGAAATTCAAGAATCAAGCAGAGATACAATTTTGACAAATCTAGAAAGAATTCAGATTTCTAGAATGAGTTCTTAATGTAGTCTGATACAACATATAATTGTATATCCTCGATTAATTAAATATATTAGAATTTATTAAATAGTTTACATTATTTTATCTGTAATCTTTAAAATCTATTAGGAGTTTTTAATAATCTATCTATGTTAGAATCCTTTTTCACATTATATAGTTATTGTATAACTAAATTTTTATACTTAGTTACGGACCTAATATAAATTACAATTCTTAATATATTATAAATTATTATTAACATCAATATGGGGTCAAATAAGAGATATTTTTTAATTTTTTGAATTTACTGAGTCTTGATTATAGATTTAGTCATGATTATACTATATACCTTTATAACAGATTTCACAAGTTCAATTCTAATCTATTAAAATAATTAAATTATAATAATAATGAAAATAATAATTATATTATGGATTGAAAAGAAAAGCTTAATAGTTTCTAGATTATCTTTGAATAATAGCATGAATTAAGATATTTGAGACGATCTTATAAGTTCATAATATCTTGTTTTAAATATTTTCAAGTAAACAATATAGCAACGGTAATTTGAGAAATCTAAAAATAATTAGACTAATTTTTCCTAGAATATTATATCTCGATAGATAGATGAAGGTTTATTAAATTGGTTTTATTAAAAAAGGATGTCATTTTCTTTATAAAAATCCTTAATTTAAAAATATCATAGATTGTATTTCGATTTCTTTCTACAAGATTCAAATTGATCTTAATTATAAATCCTTAAATTAAGTTGCAAAGAGAAATAGAATGGAGCTATAAATTGAATCTATATTATTCAGACACATGTTTTTAAAAATAAATAAAATAAATTATGGAGAATAAATTAAAGGGATATGCTTTAGAAATCTAATTCTGATTATAATGACACGAATTATATAAATTATTTGAACATTTCTGAAATAAATAACAGAACAATAGCATTGATAGTATCACCAGCTCTTCAATAGCAATATAGCCATAAGTATTTATGGCAGCATTTTCTTAACAGAAGGACAGTGAAAAGAAGGAGTAGCTGAAATCTATTGGACTACTAAAGATTAATTTATCATAAGAAGGTAAACATTTTTATAGCTGATAATTAACTTAAAATAAATAGTTAATTTCTTTATATTTAATTTTTTACTTATTAAACATTAAACCTTGTAACTTAACTAAAATTTCAAAATCTCTAAAATGTTTATTAATATTTTTGAATATCTAAACTCTAAAATATAATATTAAAAATTTGCCTATTTGATGCAAAATTTTAGACTGAATTAAAGGACAGAGAAGAGTTTAGTGCAGCAGATAATTTCGCCTTTGGGATTGTCTGTAGTATTTGCTTTATTTGGAAGTTAGAAATTATTAAATGAGGATTTATATAACTGATATTTTGATAATTGCTTTCTTTTAATATCTAAAAGATTGTTCTTAATTTCTTGCTTATAGTTTAATACCTCTTTTCATTGCTTACATTAGTAAATTTGCATTATTTTAATTAATTATGATCAAATGATTGCTAGATTGATGAACTGGAAAATTTTTTAATATATTCCTCTACAAATATGCAGATTTTGAAAATAACTGCAGAGCTACAGTTATCGCTTTCGAAACCTCTAAAAACGTTCAAACTTGAGACATTAGGTCTGGAAGATTGTGATTTCTTTCTATATAATTTATGAGTAAATTTAAGTTTAGAAAAAATAAAGTCTAAACACCATTCGTGGCATATGCTATAATCTCTGCCCTTTTTTTAATTAACTTTTTAAAAAACCTTATTTTAATCACATTTTTTTCATCTTTTCTTACCTAATTAATGAATCTCTAAAATCCAGCTTGATTATCATAGTTCCATATAAATTTATCGCTAATCTTTTTTCCATTTTTTAGTGCCTATTTTTGAATCCTTAGTTAATTTTTTTTGGAAAAAAGAACATTATTCTGAATCCTCCAAGAATATACCTCTATCCATCAAGAAATATTCAAAGTTAATTAAGAATTCTTCATCATAAATAATGAAAAAATACCTGAAAATTATCAGATAAATTTGTCGTCGGACAATTATTGAAATAATTGTATCGCGAGATTATTATGTAAAAATGTGTCTTGATTGAAAATAAAATTATAAATTAAATTAAAATATAAAAATAAATTAAATATAAACTTGCATCAAGATCTTTCAAACTAGAAGATCAGACTCCTAGAATGCTAAATTTCTTGGAGGAAGTAAGTTTGATAAATGAAGCTCCAATATAAAATAGAGTTATCAAAAGAGAAGACCAGAATTTCCATATTAAGGAAAGCAGGATAATCTAAGCTTTTAGAAAATTAACTAATATAGATTTTGAGTTTTTACTTTAAAGTCTAAAAACGCTGCGAATAACTTCAATATTTTATTTGTTATGTTTATCAGGTAGGAAATCAGATATATATTTTTTAGATTTTAAAGCAAGAAAGGCACCCTTATATTTTGAAATATTATTAGATCTTTTAGTTTATTGATTAATTTAAATTCCTTATTAATTCGAATCCTTCTAATTGTAAATGGTTTATTAAATTCATGATATTTAATCATAAATTGTCAATATTTATGATTAAATATATATCTTATATTTTAGTATATGAAAATAAGAACTGTTTTTTCTATTTGATTTAGGTCTATTATTTAGAGCTTCTTATCCACTTGCATTAGTTTTAGTAAACGAACATAAATAGAGAAATTGAGAAAATAAAACGAGTGAAAAGGTTAATTAAAAATAAATTCAAAAGGAATTAAATATTTTATTGAGAATTAGATCAGCATAGTAAATGCTTTTCAATAATTATAATTATTTAAATTGGTCGTGACTATTTAACTATATTGTCAAGTATTTTTTGGAATAAACTTAATTTAATATTTTATTAGATATATTTATAATTGAGAAGTAATTATTAATATAAAGTTTAAAAAATTTACTCGAAATGATAGGTTTTAGAGGCAAGAAGAATTTCTTTAATCAAAAATTAAATAATGGAGAATCTATAAATAAAATGATGTTCGAGTTTAAATCTACAATAGTAAATTAACTTTTATAAAGTATATAGTATTATTATATAAAGATAAGCAACATTTGCTGTTTATTATATATTGAATTAAGTTGATTGAGAAGGAATTTTATTAATAAATAAAAATATAAGCATATAATGAAGCATAAAATAGCTCTATCATTATCTTTATATTCTCCACCAATAGGTTATTCACCATCTCTCATTAAAATCTTGAGGTCGGTGCTTGTTCAAGTATCCATCTTTTTGACATCAAAAGTAGCTCGTCTTCATATCGATATTCTACAAGCTTGGTCACATCTCCATTTAAGATTGACTTTCTAAGAATTTTCATACAGGACATAAACTCATTTTAGTTGATAAACTTTTAATCTATTTGGTAATTTTATTTAATTTAATCTGTCTCTGCTTTAACAAATTCAATTTGACACATAATTAATTATTACAATTAAATATCTCTTTAAAATAAAACTATTAATTTAATTATTAATTTTAAAGCATTACACTTAATAAATTTTAGCCAGATATACTAAATTAAATAAAATTACCAAATAGATTAAAAGTTTATCAATTAAAATGAGTTTGTATTCTGTATGAAAATTCTCAGAAAGTCAATCTTAAATGGGATGTGACCAAGCTTGTAGAATATCGATATGAAGGCGAGCTACTTTTGATGTCGAAAAGATGGAAACTTGAACAAGCACCGATCTCAAGATTTTAATGAGAGATGGTGAACAACCTATTGGTGGGATTATTTTGATAATGATAGACCTTTTTTATGCTTCATTATATGCTTAAATTATGATTTAATAAAATTCCCTCTCAATCCACTTAATTCGTTTTTTTTATTATATGGTAAAATGTAACTCAATAATTTAAATCAGCATAAGTTAGAGTCGAAAAATTTAATGACAAAGACTTATATTATCATGAGCGAAGCTACTATTGGGCTGCTATTTCATCACATCATAACGCAGAAATAGATTAATTTACCGCAAATTATGTTTAGGTTAATAAAAATAGCTTGTTATATTCACTATATTTCCATAAGTGCTATATTAACTTTCAAAAGATTGATTTCTTATAAATTTAATTTAATTTCTTCGAATAAATTACCCATGATCAATAATTAAATATAAGTGGCTTCACTAGATAAATGCTTCCTTTTAATTTTTTAGTTGTTTTTAAAATTTTTTATTATATCATTTGATTTATTGAAATATTTAGAATTTTTTTGGTAGCATTTTCATAATATTTTGTATATTGAGATATCTTTTATATATTTATTTGCTTGTATTTTTGTGATACACCTTCATTCCATGTAAAAATTTATTATAATTTTTGAATTTGTGTAACTTTATAATATAAAAATTATTCATCTTAAGAAATAAAGTTTTTATTTAAATTTAACATGATTCGAAAATTTAAGCTGTCTAAATTGATTTATGTAAACACAAATTATATTTGAGTTAAAAAAGCACTTTTTTAATTTATTATAAGTAAGTTTAGAAACTTAATTAGTAGCTTCCTTTAACAATAAGAAATGAAACAAGGTAATTGAATTATAGAATTTTCATAGAAAATTTTGTAATGAATAGGGATGAGCCTCAACAAATTATATCAAGGTTTAGGAGCAAAGAAGATCTCTATTGGAGCAAGAAAGATTTCTATCGATATCTTACCCAACACGGTAAGAATAATGCTTATACTTTTAGAAATACTCTAGTTGGTTTATTTCATCCAACTTTGGCTACATTCCGAATGCCATACTCTGAGATAAGAAGAAGGCATTAAAAACAATATTTAAGTTCATAAAAATACCAAAATTCCCAGAAATATCTGCCACTAATTTATAAGAGGATCCAATGAAAGATGAAGAGTTGGAATTTTTTCAATCCAACAAGGAAAATATTATCTCTAAAATTTAATGAAATCTAAATAGATGCTGATGCTGGTTCTGTGAGTAGAATATTTGGTCATAGTGATGCTCAAAATGGAAAAATTAAGAAACCAAATCCCCTTAAAAACTTCGTCTATTATAGGATTACTTCATTCATTTAAGTCTAAAATTTATTAATAAACAATCATTCTCCCTTTCTTTGCCTATTTCGTAGACTAACAAATACCTACTTTCTTGAAACTACTCTGTAATAAGTCTACTGTATTAATTGGTAATTCATTTGGTGATGCATCAAGATTTTCTTGTAGTAAGTCTTCAACAAATTCCTGTAAATTCTATTATATTTATTGCAGATATAAGGAATGCATACGCAGGATATTATCTTTAACTCTATTAGGTATTCTTAGAATCCTTAGCTTCATGAAATGAGAAGTTATCAACAGACAGGATGATCTCTAGATCGTTGTATTTAACTCTTAGTTTATGTAAGAGCTCTAAATACTGTTCTCGCTTAATAGAGTGAGGATGAATAATTTAAATATTTAAGCTTGAATATTAGTTAACACTAGCTAAAATTGAGTGAATGGCAACATTTACTTTTTAGTCATACACTTCTATATTATCATACCTCTTGAATAATAATTTTAAATAATTATGTTGAACGTAAATACTACTTCATCAGCTTGTATGAGCTTTTTTATGTTATCATCAATAGCCCTCTGAATTTAATCATAAATTTATTTAAATTTTTTACTTCAAAATGGCAGTAAAATCAATCACTCTCTTCCTTCTGTTGAAAGTCTAAAAATTTATACAATTTAGCCAATAAATATAAGCAATTGTCTATGGAGAAATGCACATGTCTGGAGATTCGCGATAAAACATCACAGATAGCTAGTTTAATGAAAGTATGCCCAATACTTTAAAGTTTTATAGTCATAGAGGTCGTCAATATGCTGCTAAGAGAACTTTTATTTTCTTGCAAGATCCAGAAACGAAATGCTGTAAAACTAGAAAGCAGTAATGCGTGAAAATTGAAGCACTTTTAGACAACAGTTTTTTAATAGATTCATAGTTCAGCTCTAGTTTGAGTTAGTCTATGTTAAATTAATACTCGTTCCATGCTTTAGCTAAACCAATAAGTCTTAATATTTTTCATCTAAGTAGATTCTAAACATCGCTAATTTATTTTTCTCATTTTATAAATTGACTAAATTTCTCTACTTACCCTAACTATTCCATACAAATCAAATAAATCAATAAAAATAATAATTAACGGGCTTTGGGCTTTTGAATATAATTTATATCTATGATTACTAAATTTTGAGAATATCATATGCTCTTGATATATAAAATTTAAATAAATAAATATAAATGGGCCTTTACATTATAATTTTTATATAAATATGTTTACTTTGATTACTTTTAAATAAATTTATGGTAAATTTTTTTGAGTAGGTGATTAAAGAGATTGCACTTTTATCAAACATATCAGTTGTATATTTTATTAATTATAATTTACATATGTTGTATAATTCATCAAGTGAATTCTAACTCACCAAGCACATTTGTATTTTAATAAGTTTCTTCTTTTAACTTATATTCAATGTTTCTTCTTCTGATTTATTAATAAGAATAATACCAATACATAACGTGTGAGTCAGTTTTCTTATCCCTTATCGAGCATATTATATTTGAGGAGTTATCTTTTACTCTCAATGATGATTTCCATACTCGCTATGAGTTGACAATTTCAATAGATCAAGATTGTTTAATTTGTATTTTTATAGCTTTTATAATAGTTTTGAGGTATGGATTATATAATCAATAATTTCTTTTTTATTTTTTCTTATCCTATTCTTTCATATGATTGACATCAGCCAATGATATTACTTACATCTAACTTCGCTTATAATTTCAGTTTTATGTTCCTGCCAAAGATGGTTGGATATTTTGGAAATGAAGGGCCGATTTTTTCCTTCTAATAAATATAGTTTTTTTCCCAATTTTATTTTATTTTTATGCTTGAATTTTTATTTTTCAAGTGTTCTATTTAGTGAATCTATATCTTCGATATCAAATTATTAAAATTTGTCAGATATTACCTTCGTTTATTTTTTCATTTCTTCATAAATATATTATATTTTTTACTTAGACTTTTAAGTTATTCAACAATTACTTTTTAAACTTAATAAGAAACTTTGATTTCCAAGGGCGTCAAAATCGTATCTATCTCAAGTTTTATTTAATAAACTCTCTTATACCTCCTGATTTTATTCTCCTATAATGATCTTAAGTTCTTCCACATTATTTTAATTGGAATTGAGACCACTAGCTTTCCTATTTTATTTATTTTTAATTCCTATCACATTAGTATCCGATTTAATAGTATTGTTAATTTAATTTATTCTTCTTAAACTATAATCTTTTTAAGGCTATTTTAAATAACATTGACTTTATTTGAACAAAGCTTTTTCTTTAATAAGTCTGATTATTATCGACGGTTATATTTAGTAAAATAAAACGTTAACTTTTTATTTTTGAGAAGCTTTTAGGATATAAGTATAAATTTGACATCTCATATAAAGATGTTGAATTGTAAAATAAAGCTCTCTTAATGGCTTATAGTGAGTAGTATTTGGTGTCATTTTAAAGATTTATTTGAGCACTATGATAATTTAATTATTGTTATTTTTACCATTTAGTTCTTTATTTACTCTAATCTCGTTGATCTCATTTTGTTTACTTCTTATTCTTCTTCTTTGTTAAAAAATTTTACATAATTAAATTCTTTGATTTTTCTTGTCAATTTAGTTCAATTGCTAAATTTATAATTTTTGTAATAAAATTGCTATACTTTCCCCAATATATTATCTCACCTTATATGATTTATTTTCTTGTTTGGTTTAAGATTAAAAAGAAGAAAGTCTCAGCAATATTTTTAGTCGTAATACCGAGTTCTATTAGTCATTTTTCAGAACTGGTTTGTCTACCAACTCTTATATTTCTGGTCGACCTTCTTAGAAAAGGATATCCTGCACAACATCTACGTATTATAAAGAGTATTGTACTTACCATCCTATTATAGTTATTTTAGGGCAACTAAGTTTAAATTAAAAAAAAAAACTTTTCAAAGTTCAATTTCCATAAATAAGTTTTAATTTAAAACCTTTCTGGATCAAAATTAATTAGCTTGAATTTATTCATTAAAATAGTCAAACAAATTTAATTATAAATAAGCTATTTTATTATAATCTCAAAATTATGAATTTCGAGCTAAATTATTTCCAAATAATGTGATTAAAAACAATTCGATCAATAATATATTAAATTATAAGCTAATCTGGAAAATAAATATCTAAAAAAACTCTATATTCTTTACACTCACCTTCATAAACATCACCAATAGATTGGAAAAGTACTCCTTAGACTTTTCTGTCTTCCTCAACTAAATCTCCTTCGTCACCCATTACAGCTATTACCAAGAAAAAACCCAATAAAAATCAATTATTAGATATATTTTTGTAACCTTCATTCTGTTTAATAAACAGCACCTTCGTCATAGCCATTATTATCATTTTGAGTTAATGATTATAGAATTATTATATATACAAATTTAAAAAACATCTGAATGATTAAATAAGATCATTAAAAGAGTATTAATATATATTATCTAGTTATCTAGTTTATCAAACAAATTTATATCTTTATAGAATTAATATAATATTCATGAAATAAATAATGAAATATTAGGAATCAAGTTACTGTTCGTAAAATATTTTAAAGACAAGATTTAAATTTTCTCAATTTATATTTGGGATTTTTTTAAAATCTTTTTATATGTTTTCTATTTTTAGTTGCCTTTCGTTTTAAATTTTTCTTGTCTTGTTTGTTGATTGTTGAATTGCTTCTCGGTTTTGAGTCTATCTTCTTCCTCTACATCTTCACTTATTATATATAAAACCCCATGATTCTATTAAGAATGAAAATAAGGGTGAAATTAGAATAAAAAGAAGAAAATAATGAAGAAAATACTTACTAGTGGTTGATAGATGGAACATTGTTATCTTTTTGGCTAAAAAAATTATAATTGGGCAAAAATTAATTTTAATTGGTAGAGATGGTTTTTGTTTTAAAGTCTAATGATCCCACTAATGCTTTTAATATTGCTGAAATCAATTTTAATTTTCTGATCAGTTAATAATCTATAATCAATATATTATTCTAATTATTTCTATTTTAGCAATTAAACTTGATCTGTTTGATCTTAACGTCTTATTTCCAGTCTTAAATGAATCAAGGGGTTTTAATTTGAACTAAAGAGTATTTTATACCATCATTTTTTAAAGGTTGTAGCTAGAAATTGTAGTTTTTTTTTATCTGATAACACCACCTCTCTACGTTTTGCATTTAATCTGATGATATTTTATTAAAATTTATTTGATTTTATTGCGAATTAATTTGATCAATCTTGAAGAATACTTCTTTTCTGAATTCTTGTTTTATGTGTTTGAGAGATACTTCCTTAGGATCACTTCCACATATTTGAATTTATTTTTAAGATGTTTGTGTAAATCTTTGGCATTTTTAGAGAAGTATGCAATTAAAAGTACTTTATTTCAGAGAATTTATGTGAAATAGAGCTATAGGCAACTCTAATTTTAAAATTTATAATATTTTAGAGCTTCTTAAATTTATTCTATTGGCATGGTGGAATAATTTTCCTACTTTTATTGATGTTAAAATTGAGCCAAAGTCAGATTTTAGAAAATCTGTTAATTTTGCTTAGGTGTTAATTTTTCTATAAACTTAAGTCAAACACTAGTAATGTATTTAGATCTTAGATTTTTTGATTTTCCAATTAAATTGGCTGTAGATATAATTAACCCCAAATCTTTGAAACAATTTTAAATTGAATATCTGCCTACTGACAGGTGCTCATAGGTGACTTTTAAAGCAGAGCACTAAAATTTTAAAATTGAACTTAGGTCTCATGAAGATCCTGCAATTTAAAACAAAAGTTATTAGTAGTTGTAATCATTTTCGTTGATCTTAAGACCTCATTAGCTAACATAAAGATGTTTTTATTTTTGTATTAGTGCCAATTTTAGGCTTGGTTAATGATGTTTTATATGATCTTTAGGTTCTATATTTTTTAGAAATTTATCTTCTTATATGCTTGTGTAGATAAAAAACAGTTTTTTATTTTGTTTGCTATTCAGTTAGAGTGAATATTTTAGCAAGCTTAAATCTTAAGTTGATACCTAAATTATTAATACTTTTAAAGATTTCTTAAGCCAACTGATTTAGTTTATAAAGAATAGTAATCAGTTCTTAAGGCTCGTATTTGATTATTTGTAAATGATAGTGAATAGTTTCTCTTCTTTAAATTAATGCATAGTTTTATTCAAAGATAATAATTATAATAATAGGTTAGCTATCTCTCTGATGATATAATTTATAATTATTATCTTTATTAATTCCTATAAATTTGATTGAATTTAATAATTTCGCTATAAGAAATATACTTAAATTATTCTTTTATATAATTCGAAAAGTTCTGACAACAAATATAAAAATTTAACATAATTTTTCATATTTTATATTTTTAATGGCATCTAATTAGAACTTAAATTTAGGTATTTTCTTAATATAATACTTTGTATATTGAGTTTCATATAATCTTAGGTTGTTTAGAAATGAGAGTTATAAAATTGAGGATTGCTTAGATATGAAATTAAAGTAATTAACCTTTATGTACTAAATTATAATAGCACTTAAAAAACTCACATAGTTAATTTTTATTAATATTGTGAAATATTAAAGGCATGAGAGATTTTTTAGTGGGAAATAAAATTGTTAAATATAGGACTAAAATAGTCAGGGAGAAAAATCTAGGATATCAGTAAGTTTAAAATTTCTTAAAAATTGATATTAGATAATAAAAACTTAATTAATTAAGCTATCATAATTGAAGTACCAAAAAATAAATAAATATAATGGTTAAATAATAATAATAACCATATTCTGATTAAATAAAAACTTATATTATTAATTTTCAACTACTTTGCTTGAAATCATTAAAAAACCAATGACTTTCACTATAAGCATCTTATTTTAGTAATATTTAAATTATTGGCATTTATATATTGTTTTTAGTTTAATAACAAATTAGATTCTATTTTCAAGAGTAAACATAATTCCTAAATTTGTATATAAATGATATTTAAATTTATACAATAAAATGTAATATGTTTTGGGGACAAATAATTAAAATGCATAGTATTCTATTTTTTGATCTAGCATCTATTTTTTGTTGTTTATATCTATAAAATAATTATAACTTTTAAAGTCCTCATTCTCTGAAAATGAGAAATTATTTTTTTTTAAAAAAAGTTTCAATATCGTAAATTTAATGCATATTTTTAATTGAATATCTGTTTATAATGTGATAATAGTATTGCAAAGTTAAATATCTATTCATTTTAACATGCCTTAAAAAATGAAATCTTATTTATTATAAAATATTTTAAAAAGTCCAATTTAAATTTTTAAATTTCTGCATTTTGTGATTACTTATTCAATAATCTATCTGGAAAAAATATAATTAAAAGAATATAATAGTTTTTATTATTCTAAAGAGATGAAAAAATAAAAAATACGATGAATTTTATCGAAAAATATGAGTCACAAAGTATTTTCAATATTTTTATATTTATTATTGGGGGGGGGGGAAGTTCCCTGGCAAGTGGGAAGTTTCCTGGCAAGTAAATTTTATTATATATAATTTCATGATTTTTCATAAAATTACATTTAAATCAATTTTTTTAATTTACCAATTGTTTTATGGATATTTTAAACATCCTTTAAGATCTTCAAAAATATAAGTTCATATAGTTTACTATGAATTGCGTTATATAAATATAAATTGGAATCTTATAAGAAAATATTCATATTTACCATAAATCAAAATGCATTTGAACAGGAAAATTAATATTTAAAGAGATAAATATTAAAAAATTCAGCAGAAATAGACCAATATATCTTCAATCTAATGTAATTTAAATTATTAAAAGTTAATACTAGTTGTTAGAAATAAAAACCAACTAAAATAAAATGTTGAAAAAAAAAATAAAATAATTTACTTGCCAGGAAACTTCCCTAAAAAATTTTTTTTATCATAAAACTAGGCAGGAAACTTCCCCCCCCTTATTATTATATAATTTGAATTATATAAATATAATAGAATAAATTATTGTTGAATATATAAATTTAATACTGTTTCAATTTAAAAAAATTTCAAATATATTTTTCCCAAACTATATCTATTAATGTTATTATTTGTAATTTATTGATTTGAGCTTTTTAATATTATTGCTTGTTAAGGGCATTCTATTTTATTAATCTAGGCTCATAATTATTAATGTTTAAAGGTTTTTCCTTTGTTTATTCTTATCAATTAAATTCCTTGCTATTTTTATAATTTGATATGAAAAATCAGAGAATTCTATTTAATAAGAGATATATCTATCGAAATTATTAAATTAGTAGTAAAATTGTGGGATATGTGAAAAATTTACAATCACTACTAAATTTAATGCCTGATCCTTTACTTTCAGGACGTTGAGGAAAGTTTTGAGAATATATATAATGCTTATTTTGATTTGCACGACCAATTAGCATTTAAATATTTAGAGGATAACTATTCCAACAAATCTCATTAATTAATTGAGACGAAGACATTCATCTAATGAACATTTAGCCATTTTCTTTGAAAGATAAAACTTAACCATTTTTCTTTGATCTCACTCCAGCCCTCCTTGAAGAAATAATACCTGACTTGGCTTATTTTGGAATCCCTTATAAATCTTTATTTAAAACAGACTTTCAAAAAGATCAACGGAAATTATAAAATGTTACGGCAGAGATTTAATTTTTTTACTTCAAATTCCTCAAGTACAAAAAAATTTAGAATATTATTTTAACACCAATATTTTTGAAAGTTAACTATACAAAGCCAAAGATTTTAAATCGCAAAAACTTTCAGAAAGATCACAATAATATAAAAGAAAGTAAAAATGACATCTAGATAATAATCAAGACCTATGTATAACACTCAGTATACAAACTTAAATCCTTTAACTAGAGTAGCAGGCATTAAAAAAATAACTTTTTCACAATACCATGATGTCCGATGAAAAAAACTGTAGTTTAATGTAAGAGATCAAGCTTGCTTGTAAATTATGAATCAATTTTAGACATAAAATAATTAAAAAAAGCTAATAAAATAAAAATTAAGTAATTTTAATATTGTAGGAATACATTTGATTTAGGAAATAATTAAATACATTAAATTAATTAAAATTAAATTGGTGGCAGTTAACTTTCTGGAAACCTAGACAATATGGTACTCGTTAGATATAGAATTCAAAATTAGCTGGACTTTACTATTGGCGGTACCTCTCTATCGCATCCCTGAAGCGAGATAACACGACTTTAATTTTGAGCATTAAAATCAACTAAACAAATCACCCAAAATTAAAGTCGTGTTATCTCGCTTCAGGGATGCGATAGAGAGGTACCGCCAATAGTAAAGTCCAGTTAATTTTGAATTCTATATCTAACGAGTACCATATTGTCTTGGTTTCCAGAAAGTTAACTGCCACCAATTTAATTTTAATCAATTTAATTTATTTAATTATTTCATAAATCAAATGTATTCCTGCAATATTAAATAACAACTAATGAATAAGATACAGCTATTTAAAAGCCAATTTAGCGGTGCTTATCATTAATTAATTATTAATTAATCATTTTATAAATTAATTATCATAATTATTTATAAATATAGATTTAATCTTGTTTTCAACTTCTCTCTTGTTTTAGTTAATAAAATATGTCTCATATAATAAATATCAGTTGATATAAATAATTTAATCTAAGACGTGATTTTTTTTAGATACACTCTATGTATCTGAATATTTTGATTTAAATGCTAAAATTTCTGTTCATTGTACTATGAACGACATTAAAACTTAATATGGGATTTGAAGCATCCTAAATGAACTCACTTTCATAAATTTATTGATCATAAATAGCAATACCTATATGTTGTGCGAAAGCATACATTTATGAAAGTGAATAGCATAATATCCAGATATTTTAGTTAGTTGTCAACAATATTTTCAATTACAATATATTAAAACAACGAGTAGTAGATTATTCTAAAAATCCTTTAATTACTTTGAAAGTGAAAATGTATATCTCAATATTTTATTCAGTGGTTGAAGCGATTCCATTTCCTTCAATTTAAACATTTTTTGTGAGAGTGAATTCGGTATCGGGGGTTTAATTTGTAGAGAAATTGATTTATTTTTATGAGCCAGCCTTGTCCTTTTCAGTTTAGATAAGATTTAGAAGTTAAATATAACTGGATTAAGTAGTGGTAATGAGCTGTGTAACGTAGCGGCAAAATTTAATTAGTTTATTTAATTTATAAACTATTACTAAATAATCTACTTAAATGAAGGGAAAATGAAAATCAATTAAAAAGTAATCAATGAAGTTTATTTTTAGATTAAATCGCAATCCAAATTATGATCATTTATTATTATTGCAAAGCTCTTTGAACAGCATTAACTTAGATAAATACTATCCAAGTATACAGGCCTGTTATAGCACTCTATCATCCAGAAATATTATAATGAATCTAGCAATTATGCAAAATAATCTGAAAATTTTAATGACTGTAAAAATTAAACTAACATTATTCAAAATACTTATTATAAAAAATGAAAATATATTTCTATAAAAAGAGCGTTTCATTTTCATCATTTTCATCTCAACTTTATTATCATCAAAATTATCTTTGAATCTTTGAAGTCGCCTCCTTGTTACACCTTGCAAAAGCACTGTTGACACCTCAGGTCTTACCAGATAGGGCCGCTAAAAAATATAATTTATTGATATTTGTTTGTAACTTACATTTAGTACGAATACTTTTTAATATATTAAGTTTTAATATTAATCAATCTAATACTTATTATAAATGGAGCATAAATTATTTAACTACTCTCATATAGAAGTTATGCGAACTAGTAGCAGCCATTTGACACTAATCTTAGTCAGCTTCAAATGAATTAGATGCACGCCCTTTGATATGGTATTTGGCATCTAGATCATCAGGTTAAAAAATCGAGAGCCATTTGCCTAAAAATATTTTCTTTATTACTATTTCACAAATTATTCTATTGAAATCCAATCCTTGATTTCTTCATCCTCATTGAATATTCTTCTAATTGCTCTAGCTTAATAAATCCTAAACTTTGATTAACTTGGATTATTGTCTCTTTGGTAAGGATTAAATGAGCAGTGTATGCAGTTGGACACAATCAATTGAATAATGTCATTTACTATTAGCAATCCAATTGCTACTTTGAAGACTAATTGATAAGGCAAACACCCCCAATTATTTCAATCATCATAAGAGAATGATCTTATAAAGATGCACTGAGATAGAAATTTTGTATAAGCTGATATTACGAATTAAAGCAATTTATTTGCAAAAGAGGCAAGGATCCTTTTAGTCAGCAGTTGTGTATTTAATAAAATTAGATCAAATAAAGTATTTTTGTTGTATTTTAATAGATTGTTCTAATTATTTAATTATTTGGCTAAAAAGTTTTAAACCAGATATATAAAGGAGATTGGTTAATATTATCATAAACCTTTGTGTCACAATCAATATCTCATTTTGAATAATCTGCTGCTGTCAATTAATCTAAATGATCAGAAATATCAATCATAGTTTTAATTATTACTTTTAGATAGACATTCATTCAATAATCATTAATATAAGTTCAAAATAAGTTAGGTATAAGGCATAATAGTAATCGTAAATAAAAGAATTTTGTTTTGTGTTTTCTTTTTTTCAAGTTAAATTATCATAATTTTAAAACATACTCAGTCATTACTATTTAAACTGCTTGGTCCCCAATTATCCAATATGAAAGATATCTTTTTTTAATATCAAAGTGTAATGAAATTTAATTTGAGACAACAGAGTAAATTAATCAAATATTAATGACTTTTACCATAGTCAGCAAGTTAAGCTTGTTTCCCAATAAGATTATTTGTATTAACAAACTATTTGATGATCATAAGCTAAAATTTAAATTTTAAGATAACTACCTAGTACTCTATAAATAAGCAAGAGTGCTCGGAATCTCTGGACTAAAGCCATATATTTCTCTGGGTTATCAACACCAGCAACTGAAAAAAATAATTTCAATGTCTTATTACCAATACATTAAATCAATGGAGCTATAACAATATATCTTCTGTTCTAAAGTTCATATTAATTTCTTCATAAAAAAACTAGAATCAAAAGTTTTATCTTAATCAACTCTTTTACTTAGAGTAGTTTATTAAAAATTGATTAATCCTTCATCATTTTCAGCAAAAGGGAGGTAATAACGAGAACTTTTTAAGTTATGTAACAGAACCTTAGCTATTATCTCAAGAGTACTAAACAGCTACTCTAGGTGAATTCATTGTGTGAAGTTATTGAAAATTAAGCAATAGTTTTAGGATTAAAAGTAATATTATTGCAACAATTTAATCTGCTGAAGAATATACATAGGAATGGTTGACCAGAGTTAGAATTATTTGTACATGATTTAATCCAATATTCTTTTTTATATCTTAACATCTTTTAATTTATCCTTTACAAATAATTAAATTAACAAATGTAATTAAGTCTATTTGAAGATTAATAAGAAGTAAATAAATAGGAAAAGTACCTCATGGTCTAGATTAAACTTTATATCTGATGAGAAATATCTTTATTATATCAAGAGTTCTGACAAACGATAAAACATATAAATATTAGTTTAACCTTCTTATTAAAAATAATAACCATTCTTGTAAGAGTGGTCTTTGTGAACCCTGAATAAAGATTCAAGGAACAAATATACTTTTAAATATCACTATTACTTATTATTTTATGGACTTAATTGTCTAACCCCCTGGCCATACCTAGTTTGAAAAATAGTGGTTTTTATAAACAAGGACTTCAATATAAATTTGAACCTCCTTATAATCGATTGTATTCCTATTAGTTAGTGCAATCTTTCTACTTGTTTTCAGTCTAGAGAGTGAGTTATTACAATCATATGATCTGATTTAAAATAAAATTTTGATCGGGACATCATGTTTTGTTCCCCGTCATCTATATCCTTATTTGGTGGTAATACTTAGTTATTAAAGAGATTTTTGGTTCGTGATTTATGGAAATTATCTCAACATAAACAATGTTTAAACTTTCGCAGTGATTCGACCTAAATATTACTTTGAAAATCCTATCAAGTTTGAAATATTGAAATTTGCTTTCTCCTTCCTAATTTTCTTTAGTGTTGACTGACCTTAAAATATTTTTGGGTTTGGATTTTAACTAACAGTCTAACTTATCTTTAGATAATCACCTGGTGCTCAACCAAATTTTTTGAATCTACATGGAAAAATAACTTTATAATTTTGAGTGTCTCGTGTTTCTTTAACATATGAGATTTATCAAGAAAATGATATAGCTTAGGTATTTTGTTAAGCAATTGATATTCTTTTGCCATCAGCCTTACCATCTCATCACTAATTAATTCTTGGAAAACTGATTCTATTCATAGTCTCTTATATTTCGCTATAAAAGTTAAACATATATTATTAAAAAATAAAATACAATTTTATTTAAAGATTATTTATCCCAAAGCCAATAAGAGGATAAGTTTTATCATGTTTAATAATGGTTGAGTTTATAACAAAAAACTTTAACTATTTCCTTAAAAAATAAGTCAAATAAGTTATTGCTAGTCCTAATTAACATATTTATCCAGTATTTTAACTATTTCTCAATCAGCCTTTCATTTTTAATGAATTAACAGAATACTTATTTATTTATTTTGTTATTTAATATTTTAAAACTGAACAAAAAATTAGCTTAATTTAAGTGAAAAATCAAAATAATAAACCTTATATTATTTTAATTTTTTCATACAAATTTATGGCTTGTAAAATTATGATTATATAGATGATCTTTACTTCCTTATTTAACTCATAATAAAATTACAAATATAATTTTTTTAATATTATATGAAAAAAAATCTAATTTAATATAAAAGTTAATTAAAAATAATTCTATTAGAGTTACCTTACCTCTCCTATAAACTCAGCACAAATTTAATATTCTTAGGATTTTATTAAGAAATCTAGCTTTCAACATCAACTCTAATAAAAAAATTATTAATAAGATGGGGAAGAAATTTTGTAATTATTTTTATATTTTGATTTAGATCTTATTGTTATTTTACTGAAATACTCATTTTGTTCATGGTCAAAATTAAATTATAGAAATATATGATTTGAAAAAATCTTCACAAAGCTGAAGTACGATTGAATAATAATGGCAATCGAAAAGATAGAAAGCAAAGTAATGAAGAATAAAAAGTTGTATTAAATTAAGAGGGGTTCCTTTGTTGATGGTTAATCAATAATTAATTATTTTTAAAAACTTAATTCTCGGTGAATTAAGGATCAGTAAGGCTTTTAATTATCTACTATAATTGAGTAAATTAATGGCGTATATTTTTGGTAGTGGTTCTAAGTCATCAAATTGCGAAAATAACCTTCAGAGGGATTTTACAGTGCCACAAAGATGTTTACTATTGATATTTTATTAAATATGTAAAGGTATTTCTATGGCAAGTTCCTATGCAAAACAATCGATTTTTTCAATTTTGGAAAGTCTATTTTGCACTCTACAAAACCTTTAAAAATATAAATATCTAAATCTAATCAAATGACACCAATTTTCGTTTTTTAAACATTATAAATTAAGTTAACTACTGTTTAACCTCATATTAGTAAAGTATATTTGAGTAAGGGAATCATAAAATAAATCATATAGCTAAACTTAATCTTAGTCTGAAAAGTCTGATGTTTTAATGTTTAATTTGATAAAATATAATATAATAAACTCGATTTTTAAATAGCAATTGAAATTTAATCTAAATAACTTGATTATATTTAAAACAAAGCATTAAATTGTTTAAACGAATAAAAGGCCTGTGGTTAATTTTTTAATATGAATTATGATAATATCTTAAATTGTTTAAGTAGCCATTGGTTCATACCTCTCTGTCATATCTTAACAATTATATCTAGCAAAATCAGAATTTCTCAAGTTGGAATAATAGCAATAAAGAATAGCTTTTATCACCAAAATAGAGAAGAGAATGAGCATATAATAAAAAAATATATTCTAAATAGATATCAAGAATAATGCTTATAGCAAGATGAACGAAGTGCTTACATTAAAATATTTTTGAAATTGCACTTGCAGACTATTTATTTAAGGTATTTATCTGCAATGTATTGGATGAAGAAGTACCCCACTTTTATGCTATGGTATTGACAACGACATTCAAAACCCCAAAACCCTTTCAGTAGTTTGATTAATAAAAGTAGACTATTAGTGCATACTTTATTAGGGTTTTATTAGGGTTTATGTAGGGGTTTAATGTTTAAATATTAGTATTTTAAAGTGAGTATAACAAGCGAGTTTTTAAAATATTTCACACAAACATAGCTTAGAGTCATGTGGCAGTTCTCTGAATTTTATCTTTCTAAGTTGATCTTTGATTGTTTCTATTGTTTGATAATTCTCTTAGCTTGGATTGATAATAGTTGAGTATGCAAGTTCTCTGAGACCTCCATTTATTTTATTTTTATCGAGATATTGTTTGATTCTTTGCCTAAAATCTCTCTCACCCCTGCAGCTAAAGTAATCGTTTCTTGACATGTCGCTCTCTATAATTATTACTGCTAGAGCCCAGATATCCCATTAAGTGTCTCCATCTCTCCAATCCTCTCTCTCTGGGAAATATCCAGGAGTGCCGTATACATTTCCTTAGGCAGAAGCTTGCACTCTTTGAGCTCTGTTGAAGTCAATAATATAAACTCTAAGAGGCTGAAAGTTCATCATGATATTCTCTGGCTTTAAGTCTCTATGAACATACCCTAGCTTGTGAAGCTCTCCAATCCCTTCAACTATCTGCTATATTATCTAGCTAATTTATCTCTGACATCTATTGTCAGATAAGAATTCCCTATAAGTCATTTCAAGTAAAGGAAGCCTGAAGGCTACATGATCTTTACCAAGTAAAATAGCATCAAGCTAGATGATATGCCTGCACTCATTTAACTTTGCCTTTTAAAGAGCATAATACTCATTAGCAAATTCCATTTGGAACTTGTCATCAGCAAGGAAGTAATTGAATGGATATATCTTATAAGCATATTAGTCATCAGTAATGACTCTCTTCTCTATTTTATCTTCAAGAGTGATGCAGCTTTCTAGGCAAGAATTTAAGTCAATAATTTTTAATATGGGAATCTTCATTGCCTCTATTTTAACCATAATTTATTGATCTCAGAGACAGGAAAGTTCTTGACTGCTTTCTTCATTTTAACTTACTTCTAGACTTCAACTCTAAGAGACTCCACTGGGTTTCTTGATCTTCTCTTTAAGAGGAATCTATTCCATGAATGTTCATGAATAAAGACAAAACTTTAATTGTGCTTTTTCTTTAAGTGCACTTTGAGGTCTCTAGTATGAGAATATGACTTCTCACAGAACTCACAGACATACTTCTCATCTTTCTTTAATGCTTGAGATATAACCTTGGCATATCGTTGTGTATATCTCTCAAGTGTCTCTTATAAGTTGACTTGTAAGG